>VZTD01010888.1:266193-321393 GCA_013397725.1 Rhagologus leucostigma | reverse complement strand
AGGACCCCGCAGTGACGGTGAGTTCTCCCTACAGCGACCGCAGCCTCTCCTTGCCCTCCGAACGCCGGAAGAAAGAAGACTAGGCACTGTATCCAACCTCTTTTCTCAGTTCAAAATCTCGCGGCATTTTCCTCCCTCACCAGAGAAGAAAAAAGTAAAAAGAGGACAAACTGGCTTCTCCCTCCCATGGCCGTGTCCTTTGTCTTCCTTAAGCATCCAGCAATTGTCCCTTAGCATGGGGAAAAAATTCTTTAAGAAGAAAAGAAAGGAACAAACAAACAAACAAACAAACAAAAGAACTCCTAAAACCCCCCAACACATAGCAACCCCCCAAAAGACAAAAAACTTTCATACTGAATGAATAGCTTCACTGACAGATGGTGTCTGAGAAAAGAACATATCCCAAAGACTTCATTTTTTAAGACTTTTGACACACTGAAATGGAGTATACCTTTTCAGAATTTAAAGAAGATCTATAGCAAAATCTGATTTGGTAATAATATGAAATATCAGATGCAAATATTTCCCCAGATATGTACATTATAAATGCTCTAAACCTAATTTTCTGATTTTTAAAAAGAATGCATTATAGAACATTTTTATTTTGACTGAGATATTAGAAGACATTATCGTACAGGTTGTAAAATAAGCTCAGATGAGTGATTATCACTGCCTAGTGAGTACCAGTGCTTATCAGTCGCTTCTAATTCATGTAAATGTGACATAATTTAGCTTTATATAATCTTTTTTTACGATTTCATTTAAAGAGTTTGTCAAAGAAGCTACTTAAAACTGGTTTAAGCATATCCCGGTGGGTTTTTTTTCCTTTTCAATATGCCTTTGAACGACATGATAGCTTAACGTATTTATATTTATAATCACATGTTTTCACACATCCAAGAACCACAGTATAATCTAATTTGTTTATTAAATTTTAGTAGGGCTTTTGACACTGTCCCCATTAGAGACGGGACTGAAAACTACCTTGGTCCTGAGAGTAGTGATTAGTCGCACAAACTCCATCTGGAGGCCAGTCACCAGTGGTGTACTCCATGAGTTGATACTGAGTGAAATACTGTTTAACATCTTGCTGAATTACCTAGAAGTTTGGACCACCCTCAGCAGGTTTGTAGATGATACAAAATTGGGAATTACAATTGATGTACCAGACAGATCAGCCTGGACAGGCTGGGCAGTTCGGCTGAGAAAGCTGGACCTGCTCAGCCTGGAGAAGGCTTGAGCGGATCTCATCAATGGGCACAAATTAAAACACATGGAATTCAGTCTAAACACAAGAAAATACTTTGTTTTTTAATTGTAGGAGTGGTAAAACTCTGGGACAAACTACCCAGAGAATTTGCGGAGTGTCTACACTTCAGAGATACTAAAACCATGACTGGATACAATCCTGGCTAACCTACTGAAGCCAACTGTTTAAGCAGTGCTTTTGGACTGAGAATATCCAGAGGTTACTTGCAATCTCAGAGATTCTGTGATTCTGCAAGTGTGTGAAATAGATTTTATGCAATAGGTTTTTTTATGTAATAAAGTTATATTAAAACTGGAATCTAAGCAGCAGCAGACAACAACAAATACAAATAGATGTACTGAAATACTTGTGGACACTGAAAAGCTTCAGCAGAGAAATTTTCCAGTTTTCTGCAGCATTCTGTGAGAGTTCTGTGTTTCTCACAAAAGCTATGAAAAACGCTGCTACGAGTTTTTGTAAATAATTCCTTTATCTTGCAGCTGTACAATGTTTTGCAATATTGTTATGTTTAGTTGCAGAATTGTTTTGAGATGGGTGTTGTAGGATTTAGCCAATCATCCGGAGATGTGGATGGTCAAGGGATCAATCACCTGATGCTGTTCCAGCGAGTTACAGGACAAAAATTCGTCTGGATATTAAGAAATAATTCTGCTTTCCCTGGATCCTGCCTGCCTCGTTTCTCTCTGTCCTCAGTACAACAGCGACAAATACTAGATTTTTTTAAAAAAATATAGCAGGCAAATTAAAATCTTTTTTTTACTATTTTAATTGTTTCTTATTTTTATTAATTTTTCTTGAAGTTAGGAACTATTGAACAGAAAAAGAACATTCAGCTTTGGAAATATCAAATATCTATTTATATTATAGTTCACACTTTAATTTTCAGGTAGTTGTTCTGTCAAGTGCATCTTAATAGTGGAAGTGATGCTCAGACAATGACATATTTTGACCAGTGGGAAGGGAGTGAATAGGATCTCTTGTGACTCTAGACTTTTAATTATTTTTTTGTACTGGCTTCTGAAGAGCATGTTAAAGAGCATATTCAATGCCTCAAATAAATGTCCTGTGAGACATGACAAAATTAGTCCTTTGCGATTTACTATCCACAAGCTATCCTCTATATTTAGCTATGAAGTGCTTAAAATGTTACTTTTTAAATCTAGTGCATTATTTTTTGAACACATTATGATACTTTGGCTCACAATGAATAATCTTATATAATCAGAGTTGTCTGAGTCAGCTCATTTGCAAAATGCTTTTCATCACAGTCTATTCCAGTCATTATAGTCCTCAGTCTTTCATTATCTTCTCCATATCTTTAATTTTAGAGCATGTCAGAATGCCTGAAGAGGTTCACTAGGTTTAACTATCATATTAATATTTGCTGTTTGCAGAGTTTAGCACATATTGGAAATCTCAGGCACTTAGTGTCTCAGACTTCATAAGTCTCTGTGTTTTCTTATAATAAGAAGAAATATACTGTTAATGGGCTGGTGACTAAAGAAAAAAGCTAGGAAGCAGGAAGATCTTGAAGAATCAATTGATGGACATGATTTATATTACCAAGACTGCACTAGTATTATTCAAGAAAATGGGAAAGTGAGACTTTGAATTTTTGTTTCTGTGTCAGTCTAGAAGAGAGCTTTCATATCATTCAGAAAGGTTTTATAACCTGCTTGGACATTAAAAAATGTACTGCAAAGCCCTGGTTCATAGAAATTCTTAATACAAGTAAACCATCAAGAATTATACTGATCAAAAAATCAAGTTTTACTGAGAATGATGATGTAACTAGTTGCTTCCTTAAAGAGCAATGAAGTGACTGATAATTTGACATAATCCAACTTTCTTATTGTAACCTAAGTTAGATTATAATGCAAAATTGATGCCATGAAGAAAATTTAAAGGGTACTATCCATCATGATGCATGCCCACTGCATTTTTCCAGACATTCTGTTACTTGCCAGAGACCAGTGCAGAGGTTTTCATCTCTTCAGTTAATCCTTTTCCCTGTGCCTGTATTCAAGGGCTGGTTCTGGTCTCAAATCTACAGTGAGGGTCTCTAAGGCGTTTAACAAATAAATGTCCAATTTTTACTAAAAGGCAGGTCATCCAATAGTGCTTGGTTTTTTACAGTTTCTCTGCATATAGTTAATTTTCTTCCCAATAGCTGTTATGGGGCTACGTTTTGTATTTATACTAAACACAGAGTTGGTAATTCAGAGATGTTTTGTTATTGCTGAGCAGGGTTTAAACACAGTCAAGGCCTTTTCTGCTTCTCCAGCTGCCATGCTGATGAGGAGGCTGGGGGTACACTGGAGTTTGAGAGGAGACATAGCCAGGACAGGTGACCCAAACTAATCAAAAGGATATTCCAGACCATATGAAGTCATGCTCAGTATATAAAGTGGGGAGAAGAAGGAGGAAGGGGGAGATGTGTGGAATGATGGCGTTTGTCTTCCCAAGTCACTGTTATGTGTGAGGGGGCCCTGCTCTCCTGGAGATGGCTGAACACCTGCCTGTCCATGAGAAGCAGTGACTGAATTCCCTGTTTCACTTTACTTGTGTGCATGGCTTTTGCTTTCCCAATTAAATGCTCTTTATCTCAACCCATGAGTTCTCCAGCTTTTACCCTTCCAATTCTTTCCCTGAGCCCCTTGGTGAGGGACTGAGTGAGTGGCTGTGTGCAGCTTGCTTTGTTGGTTGCTGGGGTTAAACCATGACATGATTAAGGAAATTAGAAAAGGGAAGGGAAGAGAAGGGAAGGGAACAGGACACACGTAAATAAATGTAAACCTATCTGTTTAAAAAAAATGAACATGTTTTAACTAAGAAATCACTTTACCATTTCTTGGGTAACACGCCCTTGAAAAACCTTGGGATTTTCCAAAAGAGGGTTTAATTTTGCTAGAGTGCATTTTGAAAAGAACGATTGAATATTCTGTCTACATGAAATATATGTCCTATTAATTACCTGAATCAATTGTTTTTGTTATATTTCTCTGGTTTATACACAGACCAACAAAGAAAAGATAATAACATATAATGACACGATGTGTAAGCTAAGTGAATTTGCTGCATTTATAATTCTGGCAGTATAAGTTCTAATCACAGAATTATAGCAACATGCTTTTAAGAGTTAAATATGACATACTGTATAGATAGGCTACTTTATAAGATGATGCTTAATGCTTACCTATAGAAATGTGGAAGATTGGCAAGACTGCAGAAACTGGAAAAGGTATTTATAATGTATATAATTCAAAGGAAATATTTTTTAAAAAAAGAAGTGGGAGAGCTGTTGTATTGGAAGTATATTTTTGAAATATATACTTGAAAGTTGTATATTTAGTTAGAAGATGTTACGAATTGAAATATCAAGATATAAGAATATATTTAGTATAAGAATATTTTGGTTCATTGTATTGTACCTATGACTGCAAATCCCAAAACAATCACAGTTTTTAATCATTCCAAGAATGACCAGGTGAATGAGCAGCCATGAAATTTTTTTCATCGAGAACTATTCACACTCTGGCTATTTTCTAGGATAAAAAATGTAGCAATTGCAGGTGAGAAGTAGGAGACACCATATAGCTTGATTTTTGCAATTCTTTTGATACGGCCTACAATATTTTCCCCATAGGTTTCCTATCAGGAGACCAAAAACTTGACTGTAAAGCTGTACAAAAAAACCAGTTATTAAAGGTTTGCTGTGAAACTTGAGGAATGGACTGAGCAGAATTCTAAGGGAGCCTGTGACGGCTCTAGTAATGTTCAGCAGTTTTATTAACAGCCTGGCTGATGGAATGGCAAGTACACTGATTAAATTTACAGATGACATCAACCTTTTGGAATCTGCAAGCACACTGGAGTTGGATTCAGAATAATTTTGAGAAAATGGAGAAACCTTCAGAAAAAGAGATGCAATTCTAAAAGGACAATTTAAAGGTGGAAATAATCAGCTGCATGAAATGAGGACAGAGAATAATTGCCAAAGTTATTGAAGAAATTGAGTTTTTTTTATCTAGACAAAAAGGAGGAAGAAAGATTAAACAATAGTCTTTATATAGCCTTCATATATAGAATATACCTGCCAAGAGTAAGCTAATAAGCTGTTTTCTCCGAATCACCTGTAAATAGGTTAAGGAATGAGCACTATTTATGTCAGGATATTTGAATTTTTTTTTAGCTATAAAAATAGTTGAGCATTAGAACACATTTTCTAGAGAAGCTGCATGACCTCTATCACTGCAACCCCCCTCCTCACTTCAGCCGTACTACCAGTGGGAGTTGAGATGTTGCATCCAGTTTACTCAGGACTTTGGGAGATGAATTAGCAACATACTTTGGGAGATAAATGGCAATGCAGTAACCAAGAGCTGTGTGGAATGGGGACCCAGACATCTTGCTGGTAGTCAAATATGGCTATAATTCAATCACAGAATCATAGAATCAAAGAGTGATTTGAGTTGGAAGCGACCTTAAAGTTCATCTGGTTCCAACCCCCTGCCATGGGCAGTGACACCTCCTACTAGACCAGGTTGCTCAATGCCCCATCCAGCCTGGCCTTGAACACTTCCAGGAATGGGGCACCCACAACTTCTCTGGGCAGTCTTGTCCAGTACCTAAGAAGAGGTATTATCGTCTTTATAAACAGTGGACAGCACAGGGCTTGTTGAGCTTTCCTGCACACCAGGATCTCCTCTTAAGCAGAGACATCTCTCAAGACTACTCCACAAGACTGAGAAATTTCTTGCCGCAACAGTAAGTGACTAATAGCACATTAAACTTTGAAGTTTAGGTGAGTGATGTGGGAGATTGATTTTAGACATAAATGTTGACCATGTCTGGGACTAAGCCACATGTAGACTGTTCTGAAATAGAATTTAGAATACAAAGGGATATTTCTGAACCTCATGACTCAGTGTGTGTGGGGGGTGTTTCTCTGACAGTTTTGTCTTACCCTCTCCTCTATGAGGTAAATAATCAAGTGTACCTTGCCATTGAATCTTGATAAACCACTGTTTCATTTCCTATCAATCTTTGTTAAATCACTTTTTTATATCAATGAACATATTTTTACTTGTCTCCTACAAGGGGAGTCACTCCATCCACTACAATATTTTTTTAAAGAAAATAGGAGTAGTTAGGTAATTTTCCCATGCTAATGGGGTGAACTAGCTGACCTATTACTGACACTTTTGGACAAACCTCTTTTGTGGGATTATATGTATGTGAATATATAGATGTACACTTGAAGCCCCATGTTTCATTGCAGAAAAGTGTTACTTAAAAAATTAATTTCTTATATTAGAAACTAAGCATCATGACTCCTTTTTAACCATGAACCTTTTTGCTAGTTAAAGCTCAGATGTCTACCTGCAATTTATGTAACATAAGAGTTACTTGTCAGCTACACTACATTGTGTGCATGACCTTAGGGAAAAGGATATTGCCAGTTGTGCTGATTCTTATTTCAATTTATGTTCCTCTCTGTCTTAACTTATGTCACTCCAGAATATCTTATTGGGGGAAAAAGTAGATCAGAATCATGTCCAGGACATATCAACTGCTTATCACCATTTTAAAACTGCTTAATTAGAAGGACATCCTTATTTTTTTTGTAGAAATTCTATAGTTTGCAGTCTACTGTAGAGTATGTAAAGAAAGAAAGAGACAAGCTGATGTATCATACAGAGTTGTAGGGTGTATATAAAATGTTTTGGTTGGAATGTCTTTTTATATACCCCTAACACCTATAGAGCAAAAGGTGCTGCTCAGAAAGGGCAGCCAGAGAAAAGGGGTAATCTTTTTCAGTGTCTGTAAATATGATCCCTCCCATTACCCAGAAAATTTTCATGGCTAAAAATAATTCAGATAAATAGACTGTCCAGTCAATGTGACCAGATTCTCTTTTTCATCCTTTTATCCTAGTAAGTTTGTGACAGATATTTTCCTTGCAATGAATTATAGATGACACATATGCAGAAATTTTAGTTGTCAGTGTAATGGCGTTCTGGAATATAACATGAGGCTATATATGTATGTAACATGAAACTACACTGCTCTAACGCATCAATAGATTGGTTATAATGCTTTGATATCCATATCTATCACTGTTTCACTTTGACTCTCTAAAAAGAACTCAGACGACAGGAGAAAACATGTATTTTGGGTTACCCTGGTGCCTGTACGGAAAGCAAGGGTTGGCAGCTTGGCGCAAACACAGCAGTTGAAAGCAGCTGCAAAGTATTCTCAGAAGATATTTGAAGCTGTATGGAAGTAGTCACTGGGAATGGATCAGCCAGAAAATGATTTATTCTCAACACTAACAGAAGGGTTTGACACAGACGAATGTGAATCTATGCTGCAGGCAGGACACAGTGCCTCTATCTCTTTGAGTGTAGTCTGTGGATTGACATTTTACCAGGGATAAAAGAGGTGAAAATTCCCAGAAGACTGAAATATCATTATCAATATTTCACACAGGGGAAAACCCTATGTGATTTCTGTAATCATTCATAAGTTATTAATAAAGACAGACTCTAGGTATTCTCTATCAGTATCAGAAAAAATTCTGAAAGTGTATAAGTAAAATGTTAAATAAATAAATAAGTAAGTAAATAGGGTTTTTCTTCTCAGTAGAAGAATTTTCTGCTAATTTAATCAGTGTTGTTTTGAGGATTCTGTATAGTTTTCTGTATATAGCTAGCCTGACCTAATAAATTAAAATATTTTTTTATCTGTCAAAATACATCCCCAATGTTTTATTGCAACAATGTCAAATATAATATTGCAAGATGCATAGAAACCATTTTTTCCCCAATGATTTTTAATTTTGGTTCAGTACCTTAAGTGCACCAAAACCTAGGATTCACATCTACATCTTTACTGGTTCTTCCCCCTAAGAGTGTGTCACCCAATTATTCTTCCTTAATCTGAGGCCAACAACCATATATTCAACAACTTTTCCCCCTTTACTGCATAATCTTTTTGTGAAATGTCTACTGACTGTAATTAATGGCTTTTGCTATATCTCATGCACAGCTCATCTTTTCCAGCCTGCCAGACAGAAGTTGCAGAATTTAACAGAACACAAGTAGGCCTCTCTACCCTTCTAAAATTCCAGGAAACCAATTTTTTGACACATCTGACACTTTTTGATGGGCTACATTTTTCTACAAATCACAATCTGGTCATGAAATACAATAATAACAACTCTGAGCTCAGAAAATGCCACTCATGAAATGGTTTGGAGAACAGTATAACATAAATTGCTTGTGATAAGAATACTTCATGGGTTGGAAAGCAAGCATATAATCCTTTAGTCCACTTTCATATTCTAATGCAGGCTAGGATTTGTAGATAATAGCAGTAAATCTGTCCCTTGGCTGATGGCATGGTTATCAAAAGCCCTAGTTCTTGCTGTTTCAAGCACCTGAGGATTATATTTAGCATATATTAAATACTCAGCTCATTCTGATCATAGGTATCTTGATAATTTTATGACACTGTGCTAATTATACCTCATTAATCATGAATAAAAAGTGTCAGGAAAAATATTACTATGAACTTTGCCATATCTTTTCTTTTCATTGTTTTTTTAAGAATTTTACAAAACAAAGAGCTTACGGAATCCAGAGGAAAAGGAAACCCAGGACACAACATTCTCTTGCTAAGAAACAGAAGGAAATCATTAGTGTATGACTCTGGATATGGAACAAAGAATAATCTTATAGCAAAGAGGTAATAGAAAAGGTATGAACTAGGTCACAGGTATATAAAAAGGAAAGTAAAACAGACTTGGGGTGAGGCTATAGAGCTCATTTATTTTGTGCTGGTTATATGATTACGTGGGCTAGCCTTATTCTGAGTCAAACAAGCTCAGATGTGGTAAAAAGAGGTCTTGGTTCAACAGGACAAAAAGCTTTTATCTGGTCATTCTACAGCATACTACCAATGAGAAAAGGCGGAATAAGAACTGGTGACTAGAAAGTACACCACAGGGAATTAAACAACCAGAAGTGAAAAATTTAAGGAACCTGAGTAATGAATCTGAATTAATTAACATAAATATGTTTCAAGTATGTATTACAAAATTTAAAAAAAAAATCCAAATCTGAGTGTTATATTTATGCATTTCAGAAAGCACAATGCAGAAAATAATGAGATTTACAGTTAATAATATTAATGGATAGCGGAAAAGTGAAGGGTGGAAATGGAAAACAAATTTGACCTCCAAATCAGTTAAGGTGACCACATGAACATTTTTACATGGAAATGATTCAAAGGATGATGATGCAGAAATGGGTGATTCACCTTTGGAAATAAAACCTTAAAATTACAGATTTGAAAGGTTATCTTTTTTAACCTTTGATAAGAGTTGCCTTTAGAACTATTGTATAGTAGATCAGTCACAGGTTTCAAAGGGAAAGTAGTCAACTACAAATTATGGTAATAGTGTCAGTATACTAAACATGTAATTATAATTTTTTTTTAAGATAAGCCATCTGGCACAGTCTGAAAGCATTAATGTTTTTAAAGGTCATACATATCTACTTACTATATTTCAGAGTAAAAAGAACTAATAAATACCATGTTTAAATTATATAGCAACAGATATTGCTAATGAAGTTCTCATATAATGGAACTTTATTTGAAATGCGCTTAAACCAAGACAATTGACATTGCATTGTGTTTGCTTCATAAATTTGGGAAATGTACAGCTATAATGGGACAGGCAACACTTTGCCATCCTAAATTTGGCTTCAGCTTATCTCAAACACTTGTTCAGTCCTCTTAAACTTATATAGTTTTTATATCCATAGCATTCTTTGTCAAGGAGTACTGCAGATCTGCTTGCTATGATGTGGAGAGTCAGTTGCACGTGATTAGTCTGAATCGGTATTCTAGTAGTTTCAAATGAAGGTCACAAGTCTGAGCAATGGGACAGAGAATAAACAGCTGAACAGTTCCTCCATGCCCACTATGTCCTTCACAAGTTTGTAGACTTTTGCTATAATCCTTTCATATTATCATCTCCTTTTAGTTCTTTATACCGACAGTTTAGTCTGCTTGACAAGCTTCTAGTGACAGGTATTTCCTGTTTACCGCCAAAGTTCAATCTTACAGAAGACAAAAAGGAAAAATCCCCAAGTAACAGACTCTTTATACTGATGTTATAAAAAAAGTCTAAGAATATACCATGGTTTGTGTCTGTCATTTCCACATTTGAAAAGGCAGTTAATTACTTCCTATGTTTTAAAATGTAAGTTGAAACTTGCATACAATGATAACATAAATGCAGTCAGGACTGGCTCCTGAATTTTATATTTTAAGCCAATTTGAGCATAAATCAACAAGGACCATAGATAACTTATCAGGCAAATGACTGGTGATTGGTTTTAACTTGAACCGATTTTGTCTATCTGACTCATAAGTGCTACAAAGAATTTTGGCTTAGGACAGTATCATGATACATGGGAAATGGCAGCACTAATGTATACCAAAGTGATAAAGATAGCATTCTGTGGGGATGAATTCCTTAGAAGAAAACTTTAAAACACTGTAATTAGCAAAGAGTGTGATGTATTGCAATATGCTCAATTTTACACTGGGAAGTACTATATAAAGCACATCTATTGATTAACATAAATCTCGACTAAGGGTTTGATCTATGGATAACAATGATTTGTATTATACATTTACATTTTACATTGTTTCTATCACTGCGTCTCATAATTAATAGTAATTCTTTCATTGGGATATTAAATAGAATAGTAAGTGGGAGGACAATTTGATTTCTGTACTGAGAAAAAAGAATAACCTCAAAGACTTTCTCTTCCACAAACCTTATCTGTAAAGATCACTTTAGCTGTTGGCAATAGGCCTGTTGTTGTAAATGGATTTAATGTAAAAATGCAATCAGACTAATTCTTAGTTTAGATAAATGGTAGATGGTAAATATTTAAAAATTGAACAATTATTGGAGGGAAAGCACTGGTGAAAATAATGCAGGCAGAAGAACATAAGGTCTTGGTTCTGTTAAAAAAGGTATCCATCAATGCACAGGACTTGTATGATTTCAGCATTAGGTTAATACAGAACTTCTGGCAGGATTAGGGTCTAGGCATATGTTTCATAGTTCCCTAGCATTCATAACTTGCTGCTTGGAATCTTGGAAAAGCAACGATGGAGACAGTTTCTGCTTTGCAAATATAAAATGTTTTTTGACAAGATCATCTCTGTACTCTGTCCTCAGAATCTCTATCTGTGAAGGCTATCTTCCAGTAAAAGGGAGTTATATACACCCTTTTAGCTTGGAGAACTAGTTCTCATATTGAGTCTGTATTGTGACACTGTAAACACAAGTGGTAATATAGTTTGTAGAACAGTGAACATACAGCAAGTGGAAACAATGCACTAAGAGAAAGTGAGGATTTCATGAGCTATTTCATACAGTCATAGAATGGTTTGGTTCAGAAAGGATGTTTAAATTTCATCTAGTCTTAATTCCCTTGCAATGAGCAGGAACACCTTCAGCTCAGCCAGGTTGCTCAGAGCCCTGCCTAGTCTGACCTTGAATATTTCCAGGGACATAGCATCTACCACATCTCTAGGAAACCTGTTCCAGTGTTTTATCATCCTCACTAAAAACAAAATTCACTATCCAGTGAAGATACAATGAGAACAGAAGACTGAAAAAAACCTCAGCTGTTCTAGTGTACTTAGAAAAATTAAGAAGCTCAGCTCTGAATACTGAAGGAAAATGCAAAACATCAGCATCTTAAGGGCAGTGTCCTCCTCATGATCTTGTAAGCTATTCTTTTGGTCTTTCTGATGACAGTCTTTCCTCTTGCAGCTTGAGTCAGCCAGGTCCTCAGAGACTAAAACAACTTGGAAGAACTTATTTATGACAAGAATTGCTCATAAAAGAGATGTGGACAATGGTAATATTCTTCATAGTGAAACTCAGATTTCTTTTAGTTAAAGCGGTGAAGACTGACAGGAGGCTTAAGCTGGGCAGCAAAGTGCTGTACTTTGTCTGTGTCACTGGTATACATATATATATATATATATATACATGCACCGTTTAGTGTTGTGGCTACTTATGGTAACGTCTGTCTTTCAGCTGCTCATAATTAAATTAGTAACTGGTGATATACTTGCAGTGCTTTCTGTTGTCATTATTTCCTGTGTCCCATTAGTATGTTGTTGAACCTGAAGGGTTTTTCACAGTCTATCTAAAAAATACTGGGGCTTCATAAATGTTTTTGTGCAGTCTACTATCTGTTTGCTCATGAGAAGCTGGATCTCGGTAAATTTCATTTGGTTTTGTATCACTTCTCCTCCATCATGTAAAGATTTATTAGATTGGTTCATTTATTTCTAGTCTTTATCATTAGTAAGAATATTTTGATTAGTATAAGTAGCCAAGGAAAGATACTTTCTCCCCAGTCAGAGTCCCATTTGCTTTGTGTTTTATAGCTGAATTTGTTTCAGCAAGGATGAAAATAGGAAGTTTTTCACATCTGCTTTTTAAATGATAGCTGCTCTAAAATAAAATTTTACTTTGTGGTGCGTTGGCACTGGCTGGCAGCCAAAGACCCATCCAGCTGCTTGCTTACTTCCCCCTAATCAGAACAGGGGGAGAAAATAGGAAGATGGGAGCAAGATAAGGAAAGGGAGATTTGGGAGATTACTGTTACTGTTGCAGGCAAACCAGATTTAACTTGGAACAATTTACACACTAAGGGAAACAGCTTTTCCTCCTCCTTTCCCAGGCTCATCTTCAGTCCAGACAGCACCCTCTCCCTGCTTGTTCTTGCTGCAAGTTGCACTCAGTGCTTTCAGTGAGACAGCAGGCAGTGTGGTTGCAACCAGGACGTAAAGGTTTCCCGCTGGTGCTCCATTCTTCATGTTCTGTTCTTCTTCTCTTTTGTGGGTTCTTCATGGGCTGCAGTGCCTTCAAGTGGAAGGGGCTGTAATGGATCCACCATAGAAGATGCCCCTTCTTTTCCCCCAGCCCTCCTTTTTCCAGGCTCAACTTCACTCCTCCATTCACTCTTCTGCCTCTTCCCACCGCCCAGAGCAGCACAGGGGGATGGGGAGTGGGGGTAAGGGTCAGTCCATGAAAGCTGTAGTTCTGTAGTTCTGAAATTCTTGTACAAGTAGATAGAGGCTTGTAGACACTTTAACAGAATGTAAGAGGGCATAGGACAGATCTGTGAGATAGGGGCTTTTTGTGTCTCATAGGAAAACCCAGATGCTGCAATGGAAAAGATAAAACACCACATATATAACTGAGGAGGTAGCTGCTTTCATTTTAAGACTTTTGAGTAAAATAAATGATTCTTCCTAAAGGTTTGGTATTTTTCAAGAACCAATAGAAACTGATTTTCTCTGGCAGAATTTTTTACAATAAGTAATGTTATCCAGGTATACAGTCCTTTAATACAGTCCACTTGCTGGGACTGGGAAGAAATTAGAATTTTCCTGAACTGTCTTAAGTCATTACAAGCTGAATATATTTTCCTACTGTTGTTCTGAAGACAAGCAGTGGGAACCTGGGATGTTTATTTGCTCTTGCTATCAGCACACATTAGCTGGCCAGGAGAAACTTATGGCATTAAGGTGTCTGTAACCAGTATCCTTGCTCAGTATGCCCTCATCGCTGTAGAGGCTTTATGCTTCCTAAAGTTTCTGGAATGCTATGAGAAGTTATAATGGTTTTTCACAATTTCCTACCTGTTAAGTACTGTGCCGACATGAGTATGGATGTAAGAAAGATTGTGTTGGAAGGCAAATATATAGTTAAAGCAACTATGCTAGCATGGTTTTCCTTCTGTTAGACCATACTGGAACTACATAAACTCTTTATATCAACAAGCTTGCAGTAGAATTACAAATGTATTAACACTATTACCTGAATACATTAGATTTCAAGAATTTGTTTTTTACCTTTCTCTAGCTTTCCCAGACAGTTGTACGGAGTGATTGAAAGCAAGCGTATGCTCTCCTCCCAACATCAATATGTGTTTATTTGGGAGGATTTACTTGGGGTTGCCTTTTTTTTTTTTTTTTACTGCAGCCATCACTTCAGAATTCACCACTCTGAAGAATTTATGCAGGGAGTGACCATACCCTTCATCACTGAAAATACTTATGGTTTGATGCTCACTTAATGTATTGCCAGAAAAACTCCTGTTTTCACTGCAAGAGTGCTATAAACACTAGTGAAATAATACGTTATTTCAGAAGCAAATATCCATGGCAGGCTTGAGATACACTGGTGGTCATCAAAGCCAGGTGCATACTTCATGCATAAATATTTACAGATGCTGCTAGAGGTCTCTTTTGTAGCGTCTACTAGGCTACAACAGCTGAATAAACTGCCTGCTATTATTAATATAAATGGTAAATGGAATTAATAATTATTGAACGAATTATGAATAGATAATATTTTTTTGCTTTTCTTCATCTGCTGTGCAAAATACATGGAGACTGCTGCTATTCTGATCTACCACCATGTAGAATCCACATCACATTCTGATTTTATTGATGTAAATAACTACAGGAATTTTGAGAATTTTGAGATGAACATAAAATTGTTACTTATAGGAAAAATAATTTAATGAAAAGCAATTTTCTTCATCTACTTTATGGCTATTTCTGAAGAAGAAATAACCTATATTAACTAAAAGTGTTTGGTATTAAGATGCAAAAGTTGTAGCATCTCTTTCAAAGTTCAATGCATAAAAATTCCTCAGATTTGGAATATGGGAGATACAGATACTTTTACAGAAATAGGACAAAATAAGTAATAAGAGCGTCTGGAGCTGCTGAATCCAGCAGGCTGATAGAGCTGAGGATGCCACTGCTCCATCTCCCCAGGTCCAGCTGGTAGGTGAGATTACGTTCCCTATAGACACAGTACACATACACATGGCTGGACACACAAATGAACACAGGTGACACACTCACCACTCACACAGACACAAGGACCACCAGTGCCCTCATCCTGTTCCCCTCTCTAGCTGATCAGAATGGAGGTCTCTTTGTGGGAAATACATACCTGCATTTGCAGTGTGGATCCCTCCAGTCTGCCCAGTGACCGGCCTCCAGATGCCAGGGCTCCCTAGTTGCTGTGTCTTGTGTAGTGTAAGATCACAAGGCTCACAGATCCACTCCGGTTTCAGACTCCTGTCAACCGCACACGTAAACAGCTATCCACTAGAACATTATGGATCCTCCAAAGGAATTCTCCTAAGCTACCTGCAGTACTCAGGTTGTGGTTTTTTAACTATTGAAGTGGAATTTCTGTTTCAGGGATAGGAGAAGGAATATTGTAAAGAGCATGAGAAAAAATCGGTTAAACAGAGAAAAAAACTTTGAGAAGTGAAGAAATGACAGTAAACAAAGGGTATGTGGAAGTGAAGTACACTACTGAGGACTTAGCCATGATCTTTGTATAAAGTCATTAAATAGAAGCATTTTCTCTGATTTTTATGTTCCTTGTTGATACACATGTATTTCTACCTGGCAAAATAAGTACACAGCACCTGCTGAATCACTTATTTCAATACAAAATTAATTATAATTGCAATTCCAAATTTTTCCCTCGTATGCATATGTATATTCATGAAATAACCATTTGGGTCAAACTGGCACACAGATGCAACAGTGATTCACTAGAAGATGAGTATTTTGCTCCAAGACACATGCTGAAGCTTGTGTTCGGCCCTTTTTTCTAAAATTTAATTCCGTTGATTTCAATGCAGTTACATAAGCAGAAATATGACTCACTGACTTCAACAGAACTAATATTCATGAAGCTAAAAGCAAAGCTTTGAGCTTACGAACAGTTTGGGAAGGATAGAAAACAAGATGAGACACTACCATATTTTAGATTCCCTTTCCTCTCCTTTGTATTCTCATGAAGAATATGTTATGTTGAAAAAGACTTACCTAAGCTAGATCTGTCCTGGTTTTATGAAATTAAAAATATAGATAAAAGATAGCTGTGATGGAGTTGATGATAATCAAGATGGCTGATAATTTCTGTAGATAGTCTAGTATGTTAGCTGGTATTTTTCTCTTGGTAGCTGAATAATGAATCTTAACATCAAACTACCCTAAATTCAGAGCTGCCTTGTAAATAAAGTTAGAATCAAGTACTTTGAGATATGATTGTTATCTACATAATATGGAAATATTTAGTGTTCTTAAATTATGTTCTCTATCAATGACTTCATAAAAGACCGTTAACATTTTTAGGAGGTATATGTATGCATCAAGGAGAGACTACATTCTTTAAAAAGACATTGAGCTTTTAAGAAATCTGGTTTTAGACTTGTCTTTGAATGATGTGGTGTCAGCTATCAAAGTAACATATAACAACCATGGGATTAGAACTATTAAATGGCAAACTACAATAAGATAGCAATTTTTAGGTAAAATAATGTTAGCAAAATATATTGCCCATAAAAAAGTGAGATAACTTAAACAGTTTAAAAGCAAAGCTACCAAATGGTTTTAATGTGTTTTTATTATTAATAGCAGCATTTACTGTATTAACATTGCTACAGTTCTACTGTATTGGCATTTTCCTTATGTATATATATTTTTTCCCTCTGAAATTTTCAAGTGCAGTATAAATATGCAGACAGTATTTAAACCGAATATGAGACTATGAAGGACTAAATTTTTGCTTGCTAGTCAGCCAAACAGACATAGGTAGTGCAATGAAAATAAAAATTATATGAAGCTAGTATAGTCTGTATTTGAGGTTATCACAATTCCATAGGATGACAGAAAGCTGCAGAAGGCTGGTGACTGCATTTCAGAAACACATCCAAAACATTGCTGTTTCCAAAATTAAGTTTTGAAACTTCTTTTCTCTATTCTTCGTGGAAAGATATGGTGCTATGTAAGCCTTTCCCAGCTGTTCTCCATTCAACATATTTTTAAAATATGGCTCCAGCTTGCCTGGGTATTTCTTGAATGAGCAAAAAGCTTTTTACCTCATTGTTTTCCTCATAACTGAGCATTGGTGCGCACATTTGCCTAGTTCAAAGATGCTCATTAGTGAAAGCAACAGTAAATCTCCAGTCTTCTGGAAACTGCGAGGTTATCTAATGAAACTTTATAGTGATTATCAGTCCATTTTGGCCTCCAAAGAAACCAGTAATTGAGGATTAAGGGCAAAAATCTGAATTCTTAGTAATCTTGCCACTCCAACTAAGATATTAAGTGTATTCAAATGTTTTTGCTTCCATTTGTATGATGGACAAGAGACAGAAGATCGAAAAGTTGTGCATGAGCTCATTTACATTAATATCATTAAAAAGAGACAAAGATAGTGATGGTGATGTATACTGCATGGCAATGAATTTTGTTTTATGTGAAAAACTCTGTGACATGGAAAAGCTGTGTCACAAAGGGAAAGAGGCAGTGACTCTCCACAAACTGTCTGGAGCCTATTCACATAATTCTTCTAGAGTGATACTAAGATTTCTAAGAAAAACGTAATGCAAAGGAATGTTTCCTCTTTTTCTTATGCCTTGTAAAGAAAGTGTTCTTTTGAAATAAAGTGGAAGAACCAGCACCAATATTTATGGATATTGGCTTTATGAGCAACTTTCAGAAACAGATCTTTCAAAAATGAAATAACCTGTGCAATGCAAAACACAGTTTTCTGAAAACTCAAAATATTGCTCCAAACAATTGAAACCACGACTTATACTATGATTGATTCAGTGCAAATGGCACCAATAATTCAAATATCAGGAGTGTAAATTTTGTTGTTACTTTTTTAACTAAACCATCACAAAAACACCAAGATTAAATCTTACTTCTCTGACTAAAAGCAGCTCAGACTTCCAACAGGACAGTTTATTTAAAAACATTTATATTCTCAAGATAGACTTTTTTTTCCCTTCTCCTTTGGTAACAAAATTTAATGTCATCACTTTCAACAATTTTTTTAAGCTACTGTGGTTTTGACAATATATGAAAAATGTAACTTATGTATTTTCATTTTCAGTAAAGTTCCAATATTTAGATATTTCAATACAGTTCCTAAGCACATTGTTTAAATTTAAATCGCAAACTCTTTCAAGTTCTAGAAATTAACTAGTTTTTTCAATTTTTTACAGCTTGTGGTACATGGGCATAATCACAGCCAAGGTCTGTGAATGACCTTGTTGTTGATTCGTGTCAGCTCTGGGGAACAAAGTTGATGAGTGCCCAAAAGGTATGCTAAGAACCTAGGTTCTTAGCTTCAAAAATTTAAGTTACAATTGATGCAGATACTGATACCTGAGCTGATAACCTAAGTGCCATTTACAGCCAGTGAAGCAAAAGCAGAATTGCTGAGGTACAATTCAACACATCAAAATCCAGGCATTAGATGTGTTGTGTCATAAAGTGTCCCTCTTACTATAGATGGAACCCACAATCAATGCTCAAATGTGACTGGCTACTCCTGCAGAACTAGAAATAGAATGGGGTATGCCATATAAGAACTGGTAGATAGGAATTATGGAAAGTCCACTTCTTTCCATGCTTTTTTTGAGATCAGAATCAGTATAAGTGAACTAAGTATAACAATAGCCAGTGTATTCTCTACATCAGCATTGTAATTGAAAAGGATTAATGTGAACAAAAAATATTGCAAGTACCTTAATTTTAAACTAATTTGAAACTCATAAGAAGGATGATTGTTTACAGAACAGAAAAACAGCAAGAAGACATGACAAAATCTTTGGTTAGTCAATATCTTCAAACAAACAGTTAAAACTGCTTCTTTTCAAAAAGTACTTGACATTGTCTTCAGTTTTAATGTAAAATTAGAGGACTGTGGAATTTAAATTATGCAATATCAGTAGTGTCTCTCCTACACTTTTGTAGGTATTTCAGTTTCTCATTATGCAGGACAGATGATCTGACCCAAGAGGAGGACAGAAATATTAAGAAAATAGGATAGAATTTAAAGAGCCTTATTGAACTCCCACTGGAGTTGATGAGTAAATGCCTAGCTTCTTCAGTGGGAGTAGTACTAGACCTACGATAAGCGGGTTGTATTTTGTAATATGCAGTGTATAGTGGTCCTATAAAATAAGATTCAGAAACTAATTGACCTTCAGGTTACTTCATCTTGTAGAAAGCAAGAATTTTGCAGCAAATACCTATAGGTTTTCTTAACCTTAGAAGGACTGGAACACATTTTTAAGAAGAGTTAATGGCTCATAAAGTTTCTGGTCACTTATGTCACAAAAAAATAGACGTGAAAAAAAGAAATAGAAGTTTTGGGTTTAGTTAGGTGATTAAACTTCACGTATTTCTTAAAATGTATCTTAAACTGGTCAGATAACACAATGTTTATCCTGAATGTTTTGGAGTAATCCTGTAGCAAAAATAAAATTAATNTTTTTTTTTTTTTTTCCCAGAGATACTTCTTTTTATAGCATTAAAATGTGGAGCTTTAACTGTCATTAGATTGTCATGTACTTCTTGTTTCTTTGGCTCTAAATGAGCACAAGTATTTGAGAATGGAGAAACAGCGGCTTCGGACATTAGTTGTATAGCATTAAAAATGTCAGCTGCTTTAGTATTAATGGAATAATGCTCACACCTCTAGGGTTATTATAATTTCATTCACTGGTACTGTGAATTCAGTGTTTTAATGAAGGCTGTTGAGAGAATCAAATGAATTTAAGTGAACAGCTTTGATGATTGCCGTTAATATTGCTGTAATTACATATCAATAATAAGTAGTTGAGAAAGGGCTACAGTTGCATATACAAGTAAGCTTAGAAATCCCTAGAGCGTAGAATGAAACTAGAATCAGACTCCAGAATAAGAATGTATGTGAAAGTGAATGATTTCAAGGCTGGTGGAGGAGCCAGTATGTAATAGAGCAGAGGCATGCAAGTACATAGGTGCAGGATGGTGTCAGAGGTCTCAGAGATATACATAAAGGGGTCAGTTCTTGATACAGAATAGTGCAACAACCCAGTGAAGCTGTCTATAGCTGACAACATAGTTGAAAATATTTAAGAAGACAAAATCAAAAATTAATTGCACAGGGACAACTACTCCAGAACTGGTTATGTGAAATTAATGACCCTGATATCCTGCAATGTTATGTATTTAATTACTGTTAAAGGAAAATAACTTTAACGTCTGTGTTTGGTTTAACATTCCACCGTTGAGGTTGGACTGCATTTAAAATGCAGCATAGTCATAAACATACTAAATAAATAAAATATAATATTGGGTAATGCTTTTTTTATATTATTGATGCAAGGTGAGGTAAACAGGCTATAGGACTGAAGTAAATATTGTCCTCTTACAAGTAAAATTACAATTTGGGGGTTTTTTGTTTTCAAGATGAGAAGCAAAATATTTGTCAAATAATGAAGACCGTTTACAGAAAATTTCAAACTTTATTACTCAGAGCTATTTTCATACACACTGTTAATATATCATGATACTGAAGATGCATAAATCAGAGCACACTATGTTTTTTAGGAATGTCTCACTCCTGTGCAATCTAGCTCAAAGTAAAAAAAAGTGTGCTCTTCAGAGATATTTTTATTTGATGCATTTTTTAGCAGCTAACAGATGAATTTGTATCATCCAGCAAGGAAGAACTTCATATGATCAGGAAAAGAAGCTTCAACACTCCTGTAAAACTCATGATGATGCCTAAATAAAGTGTTACCTTTTGACTCACAAAGCATATTACTGCCTAGATGCTTTATTCTCAAATTTTCTGTTGCTCTGACTATAAGTTTATTTTAATAAGGGATTTTAAAACATTCTGCAATCACCCCTTTCTGTTTTTTTCAGCACCAGATTTCATATGTTGTTCTGTCTTGGTATTTGATTGCCTTCTAGGCAACATGCTGACAAATAAGAGTGGGATTGATTTTGACCTTTTGCAGCTTTGAATCTACAGATGTTTATGCAGATGCTTGGCTTTCTGAAAGAATGGTCCCACTGACGTCAGTGTGGCCACTTCTGTTAAACTTAGAAATTTTTTACAGGATCAGGATTCAGTTCTGCAGAAATCCAAATGCAAACAGAAGAGGAGATGACTCAGCAAGTTTCTCTCATTTGTATTAATAAAGATTCAAATGCAAATAACCTAGATCTACAAGTACTTGGATCCTAGGAACATTCAGTCTTTATTTGCAAAAGAAGACTTAAAAGCAAAATCATTCTCTTATTTTAATTAAATTTTCTCTTACAGTCAGTGCTTCTCTTTGTATGCATCAGTGGAATTTCTATATTTCTGAGGTACTGGTAATTTAATATTAAATTGTTAATCATTTAACTAGACAATACAGCTGATAATTTAAAAGCTAGAATGGTGTTATACTTACATTAATTGCAAAGAATATTAGTGGTTAAAATTACCACTAACAATTGAAAATATAAATAAAATAAATAAAGTAAGTAAAATAAATAAAATGCAATTTTAGATAGCATGGTTTATTCTACTTCATTTAGTTTTAAACCACTTACAAACTTCTGAAACTTACAACAAAGTTGTGCAACTTAATCAATTCTATCTTACAGAGCTGATCATTAAATTTAACCTCAATCTCTATAGTCTGTGATTTAAAATTCTGACTGTTTTAATTCCTTGTTTACCTTTTGCTTATGGTTAAGTAAATCAATTTTCCTAACAAGTTTCAAGCTATGACAAAATAATTTGAAACAGGAAATTATTTAGTTAGAATTTAAAGTAGATACACAAACTATGGTGATAAAAAGAAATTACAAAATTCTAAGGTCATTCATGTAAATTTCATCTTAAATAAAGGTCAAGCTATTAGATTATGCTGAAGCAAAAGTGGGTTTACTACTCCCACTTGTGAAGTCTCGTGTGGAATTGTAATATGTAATGTTATCGACTTTTGCTTTCTATGAGGCAATAAACTCCAATCCAAATGACCATGGATAAAGCTATTCTTTAGGGAATGAGATGGCACCTATTTTCTTATCCTGTACATCAGCATATCAACTGGACTTGAGCAAAGGACAGTTTTACAACCCGCTTGGCACAGGTGTCGGACATTAATCAATATGACAATGGAAACACTTTAGCTGGATTCTTTGCAAGCGTACCTCTAGTGAGTTTGCTCGTATTAGTTCAATTTGTACAGAACATGATTTTCTTTTTGTAGTTGCTTTGCATAAAAAATAAGAAATAACGAACAGTCTTTCATTTCATGAACATCTCATATGCAAAGGATGAGCTATAACATTTGATCTTTCCTGTAGATAACGTGATTTTCTCTGGTCATTTTATGACATAGCTTTTCAATGTGCTGATACTTTCTGGTATCAAATTAATATTGCAGCAGTGTGATATATGGTGTACAGTCAGATCAAGGTGAATGTGGCCATTCTCATTAAAGGACACAGTTTGCTTTGTGGGAAAAAACTCATTTCTAGTGGTGAATGGTGTGCATATTTCTGCAGTGTCTTGTAACTACAGTTCATCAGATATTATTTAAATCACAATACATTTTGGCACATAGTAGCTCTTATTTCTTGAGTTTATATGGGCAAAAAAGAGACCAGATGACTCGGCACCATGACTCTGGCTGACAACATTGCGTGACCTGTGTCAGCAGCTATCTGAATCAAACCTGCAGGTATCCAAACAGGAGAAATACTTTTCACATTTATGCCCTGTTGCTGCAACACAACATCAAAAAGTAAAGATATTCTATCTGTCACGGCACAAAAATCTGGCTTTTCCTAAAGTTTGTTGTAACCAAAGGGGGGTTTGTTGACTTGTTAGGTTTTGTTTGTTTTGGTTTTCCTTCCATTAGTTCTGTAGGTTAGCAGAATTTTAGTACGATTTTAGTTTATTTTCATCAGGTTAGTGGCAAATAGCAGAGGAATTTTTTAATATAATGTTTATATACTTAAATTGAAACTGCTATAAAAAGTAACAGTACATTTCTTATATTCATCAACCTCATTCAGAATTGTGAGGTTCTTGTGACATGTACTTTTAAGGACAGGATATTTCTTAATTTGATGTGAAACTACCTTATTTGGAAAGCCCTAAGATATACATGGTAATATGAAGTTCTGTGCAAGGGTGAAAGATTCCTATCAGTTTTCTGATCCATGTTGAAATATAAGATTCTATAATCAAGCCAAAAATGGTGCTTAAACTAGATAAAGCTTAATATGTCTTTGGGCAATGAATTCGTACTGCTAACTGTAATGTAGGTATAAACAGACAGAGGAAGAAAGTGCTGTGTTTGCTATGGTTTGTTTCCTTGTGACTGGTTCTGCTTTGTTTTGTTTCAAAGTATAGAGCTGTCATTACAGGGTAAGACAAAATAGTCAGTAAAAATTCTGATGGC
This sequence comes from Rhagologus leucostigma, assembly GCA_013397725.1. Classification (NCBI taxonomy): domain Eukaryota; kingdom Metazoa; phylum Chordata; class Aves; order Passeriformes; genus Rhagologus; species Rhagologus leucostigma. The sequence continues at coordinate 297,723 of VZTD01010888.1, read as the reverse complement.
TCTGCACCTTGATGTTAGAAATGTGTTGTTGAATCAGGTTCATACACATGAGAATGGAATTTCCCATTGCTAATTTTTCTAACTAATAGAAGGTGGATTATTCTGTATATAAATTATATTGCTTTATATTACAACGCTTTTGTTTTGGAAAATGTAGCCTAATAAATTATATTAGAAAGTATGTGCATGTAGGTCTTTTTCATTGATTTGTATGAAACACCTCTCTGAAAATATAAAATGCTGCTCATATATTACATGTGTAATCACCATCCATGAGCTTCTTCAGTAATCACTTTATTGGGGAAGAGCATTTCAGGAAGAATCTTCTGTTCAAAAACTGTGAATTGTCTCTTTGAAATGACTTATTTTTTTACATCTGTGTAAGGATGAAGCTTAGGGAAAGTACTACACTTTAAATGCATGTATCATTTTGATAATCTATCTCGGTATCAAACAACAGAATAACTGCTATGATCCTACTATAGTATTGCTTATTGTGGACCCACAATTTTACTTGTCGTTATTGCAAACTTTTTCTTCTCACATTCTAAAGATGATAAGCTTCTTGGAGCTTTTGACTGATTCAAATCTTCATGCCTTTTAAGTAACAGTAACAACTACTGCCTTCATGACTGTGGCTCTGGTTCAAAATTGTATGTTTTCAGTATACTATTAGCACACTTCGAGTGGGTGTTCAGGACTGCAAATATATGACATTGAATGTATATTACTATAATTTCTGAGTAAACTGTAACATGTATATATTTATTTTAATAAAGAAATGTGTATTTGTTTGTTTAGCAGTCATTCATAAAAGGTTACAAAGAAAGTGATATGAAGTAGAAATATTTTACTGTCTCCTGAACTAATGGTCCAAGTCTTATCACCTGGCAACACCGGCTCAGCTGTGATTCATGATATATAGATAAAATATAAGGCTACAGGCAGTAATCATAAAGACTAACTGGCCTCATGAGACTAATTTCCCGTGACTTCCTCAGTAATCCATGCACAAGGATAGGTCCTTGGAAGAGTGATTCAGAGGAGGTGTCTAAATCAACCACTATGAATTGTCCTCTAGAAAATATATCTTTTTCTCTTACTAACTGAAGAAATCCAGGGAGATTCGCCTTAAGAGGTCAGTGTTTGCTTCTGTGAATAATCTTCAGAGATGAGGGTCTGAAGGATTCTAGTATACAAAAATATCATTTGGCGCAGAGGCCCTCTAAGAACAAAATTACTATAAATTTAAAACTCTGCATTCAGAAAGGGATCTTTATAAAAAGGTCAAGAAGCTACATGTCCCGTTTGCTCTGCCTGGGAAGCATAACTGTGCAGTGAGTAACTGAACACTTAGACAAACAGAAAAAAACTCATCTTCATGGCAATTAAAAAAAAAAAAATTTTAGGTCTTACAGCACAAAAGTCTGTCACTGGAATTCACTGTTGGAAGTGAAACTGCTGAAACTTCTCTACTGAGCCACAGAACCTGAGGTTTTGATCCAATAAAACACCTAGAGAGAAGCTTAACTGACATGCCAACATCTGTGGCTCTATTTGTGCTTAAATCCAGAACACGCTAAATACTTGAAATGTCAGTTCAGCACTGTAAATCAAAGGCAAAAAATAATTTCTCAACCTACTCACACTGGATAACACTGATGAACTGATGCAGTTTGCCCTCAGTACTACATATACTTTTTTTTCATGAATAGTAAAACGCAATATCTGGTTGTTCATTTGTTCTGGAATATTTTCACATTTTAATTATTTTTGCTTCTCACTTTTATGTTTCTCTTCTTGCAGCAGTCACTATTGATGATTTTTTCAACAGGGTAAAATGAGGCTTTTGTTTTGTTTTGTTTTCTCTTGGGAATATCTCAGGTGACATAAAACTCTCAAACATTTTTGTTGTGCCTGTGGTTCCTGTGCAATGGCAATACAATACTGTCAAATGAAGTGACTTTGAACTCTTGCCTGCTGTTGAATATCGTATGGTCTGGAAACCACAGCACTGTAGCCAGAGCCAACGCCCTTTCAGAGAGAGAGAGGGACACAAATAGGGTATGTAGAAAGCAGATGTCCTCAGATCTACAGAGATGTAGAACTTGTTTCACATTAATCTCCAAGCACCAGAGGTTAAGAGGTTAGGCTTTCTGGTCTTTTCTCCATGTCACTTGATATCAGTATGAAGCCAATTTCAATAGTATTATCATTCCCTCCTCCTACACATTCATACACCTTGACTATTTTTCTTTTCCTTTTTTTTCTGCTATATTTGCATATGGTAATACAGCTGTCATGTTAATTTGTTAAAAGAACAAGGAAGCTTCTGCGTTACTAAGGGACAAAGAGGATGAGCAAAGGACAGTAGTAATTCTGACTTTCATAGAACTAATTTATGGGTTTATATTGGACATAGTGACATTGTAAAGCATATTTTCCAAAGCATATTTGTGATAACAATATTCCAAAAACGTTATTCAATAAGTAACATCCTGTTACAAGTCAGCGCACTTCACAGTTTTGAAACATTAATTATATATGGAGCAATGCAAATTAGGATCTGCATTGTTGAGGTCTTCATTAAAATAAAATGAAAACAAAGATCAACTATGACAAGCTGGTAAAATTATTAATCAAGAAATAGGATTTTATACAAAGTAAAAGATAAGATAAGTCCACTTTCCATCCATGAAAAATGCATTCTCAGTAAGGTAAAATTATTATCTCATTTCCCCTATTAACAAATGTATAACAGTAATAAGAGTGAACACTGACACAATCAGGATGTAAAAACCAGTTTTATAGCTGTCCTCTGTGTTTGCTAATAGAGATATGGAAACTTCATCATTTCTAACTGCACCATTGTTATTTCTTTCAAGTAGCCTCTCAGTGTACTGGTTTGCTGAATGGTATTAAAAATTCTCCCTGGTTATAATTGCAATGGCAGATTTCAGTGTTTAAAATTTTATTAGAGTAGAATCATTCATGTTACCATTCTGGAGGTCAGACACTGCCTAAGACAACTTTAAGGCTCTGGAATAATAAAATAGGGCATTTATTAAAAATACCTAAGTATTAACCTTAGAAACAGAGAAACACATGTGTCTGTTTTTTTGTCTAGTTCTGTTTTTTTCCTTTGATTTTTAACTGAGATACTTTTTTACTGAAAATAAAACTTGTGCCAGTAACAAAATTGCTTACTAGAATTTACTTTACTTTTCACCCTTCTCGCTAGGTTAGGATACTGATGTAACTAAGAAAAAACGCCTGAAGCTAGATTATAAAGAATTTTCACTCACAAATGAAGATATATAAATATGATCAATCATACCAAATTCAGCAGTATGAATACTGGAATAAAGTTTCATGTGTGTTTAGGTATTTTCCGTGCTGAACTGTAATTCCAGGTTTATATCAGAAAAAAAGTTGCTTGCACAGATATGATTTTACAATTAAATTAAGAATCCTCGGCCTTTATGCATACCGAGTTTATAATGCCAGAGGTGTTTTTTTGCTTACACAGAACTTACACAAAATACTTACACAAGTTGCATGAAATACTTTTTTTTTTTTGCTATTTGTTCTTTTGTTTGTGTTCTGAATGAGCACACATCATAAATATTTGTTTAGGTAATTTTGCCATTATAAAATTATACATTTTAAAGGTCTTGAACTAGTTTAGGTGTTTCAGGTTCTTATGTCAGTGACTTCCACTGAAATTACAAACAATAAAAGAAAAACATGTATGTTTTTCAAGCTTCAACATAGCTTGAAGAGCCATATTAATCCTTCAGACTTTCAGAAAACTTCTATTCATCTGAACTTAAATGAACAAGTGGCATCTGTCCCAACTTATTACAGAGAGATATTAATAATACTACATATAAAAAGAGCTATAAAAATTGGTATAGAAAAGCATAGCTTAATAATTTCCATCTATTCATTTAGATAGGAGACAAATCTTCAAATGTTAGATCATCTACTGGCGATCTTGATTCTGCTTCATTTAATAATTTGTGAACTACGAGAACAAACACATGGAGCAACACAGATGATTATTCTCAGAAGTTAGATGCTCAGTATTTACCACAATGCCAAAAGAGTTGCCTGTAGGATCACTGACAGCAATTAATATTAAATGCGTGTACAAGCTGGTTGGCAGAAAACTTCCAGTTCATATGGCGTCATTCTTTGTCTGATGGCTTAATGCCAGTTTCGCAGTGTGCCATGCTGATAAGCAGATGCAGCAAAAGTTTAAAAGAGGAGGTTAAGAGATGTAAACATTACCATGATCATGTCACACAACGGAGGAGCGTCTCTATTGTCTTCCAGAAGTGCATATGGTTGTGGATGCAGATGGTTGGAAAGGAGATCGACTACCTCTGCCATGTCGACTTGAAGTGCCAAAGACTAGCCATGGAGATCCACAGAACATAAACAAATTGTTGTGTCTACAGTTGAAAAATGTGAAACAGTAATTATTTTTGTAAATCTAAATTTTCAACACCAGGATTCTTATTTATATATTTGTATTTGCTTGTTTGTTGTGCTTGTTTGGTTGGTTTTGTTTCTGAGTCAATGGAACAGAGAGAGCTTATTTGCTCACTAATGAAGCTTAAAAATATCCTAAAATACGCATTTACTACCAAAACAAATCAAAATTAGCATGAGTATGTCAGGAGGTACTTTGGTTTGATTTGATTGCCCTTTAGATTTTTGTGCTATTCCAGATCATTTTTTTGATTCAATAGAATTGCTTCAGTAGTTGTGTTTATGTTTCCATATTTTCCTGGAAGCTATTCTAGACTGAAGGGTTGAGAGGCATCCTAACACTTTATTTGAAAGGGTATATTTCAAGTGACCAATTAAGACATGAGTTTGATATAACACAAAAATTTTGCACTTTAAATAAGGCTGCCAACATTCATTCTTACTCTCCAAACATTATGTTCATCCCCTAGAAAAACAGAGCTCAAACTGTAAGATTTTGTGTCTAAACTAGCTGATAAACCTATAAACATCAGCAAATGAGTTTAAAAGATTTTTAAATTATTATCTGATCAAAGTGTTTGGTTTAAAGTTGGCTGTGGGGCAAGAGTTAGAGTTGAGTAATTTTGTGACTTGTAAGTTATTGTCAAAATATGAATAAAGATGCATATGTAACCTCACATTAAAAAGTAAGCATCTTTTTTTTCTGGGAAAATTTTAATTAGATTCATATCATCACTCAGGTACATATCTCTTCATTCTTCGTCTCTCTCCACTTACCACTTCATAAGAAGAATTGCAGGTTTGCCTGGTACTTTTCTAGATGCTTTACTCTCCCTAAATCACTGAATTTACCCCAAACAAGACTACAGCATTGCATCAAATATCTCAGTGTGTGCTGGTTTAAATTGCATGCTCCGTGTCCCTTTCCTTTTATGCATCTCAAGTTCAAGTTTTAGAAGCTGTATGTATATTACAGCACTTAAGGGCCTCCAGGCTGTCTCTGAGCTTCAACAAGTACTATTCAGATTATTTGAGATTATTTGATTTGGGGTGGAAGTGGATCTACCACTAGGCCATTTTATTCTCTAACATGAGGCCTCAGACATATCAATCTTCCAGTTTAGGCTTTAAAATGGAAGCTTAATGTTTTTTATCTCTACCAAAACAAATAGTAGTAATATCACCTTAGAGCCCAGTGGCACTTTCACTTAAGTGTGAATTAAAAAGTATAAGAAAAACACTGAAACAATACTTCTCTTTCAGTTTTCTCTGTGTTCTACGTTTTCTGGTCTTGCTGCAACAGACGGTAAATAAGACTCAAAAAAAAATCTCTATACATTAAGAGGAGATGTTTTGCTTCTTTGTTAATTTTTAACACAGTCAAAGGCAAAGATGGTGTGGTCACTCAAAAAAAAAATCTGAAAAGTAGATAATTAATTCTTTGTCACTTGATTGTTTAGAAATCTAAAAAAACTTTTGCATTTCCCACATAAAAGTCAACAAATGAAGGGGAGGGATTCAATGGACCTTATATTCTATATATCTTACATGCCATTTAGAAACTTATACTTTTACATGTGAATAGTTTATTTGGTAAGTGACTGCTGAGTAACTGCTAACTGTTATATATTGTACCTTCCTCTTTGTATGGAGACCTTCTCTTGTGCAGCCATAAAAAAACCTTAAAAAATCTTTTAATGTGTTAAACATCATTGAACTTAACTGCTCAACTTTAAATATTAGTATTCTGAAATGAACTTAGTACATTTTTGAAATACTTTTTTGCTTAATTGCTACAATTCTGAAGTGACCAAGCTAATACACAGTGGCTCTATCTGAAATTATCTGAAATTTCTTCTGGCCTGGGGCATCGTTTGGCTGCATACAACAAACCCGCCCAAGGCTACTGCATGAGAGCCAGAGCAGCACACGTAAACACTGCGTGCTGGCTTTACACTGACTCCCAGCAAAAGAGAGAGGTCTTCTAGATGTGCTTAGCTACAAAGCTTTGATAAAGGAGTCATTTGTGAATAGCATACTTTTCCACCATGAAATTAGTTTTCAGGTCTTTTAATATCACTGATTCATGAACTGAAGCAACAAAATATTATTTTGCTGTAGCAAAGTGTTTCAAAACAGCCAAGGAATATATTTGCTGAAGAAACCAGAGTGAAATACAACAAAATATCAGACGATTTATACGTAGAATAGCAATAAAAAATATAAAAAAAATTAAAAGGCTGTGAATATAAATCTGATACATAATATCTAAATATAATAATTCTAAATAAACTATTACCTTCTCATCATTTTTTAGAGACCAGATAATTAAGGAGCAAGCTATCATTATACTTAAAGTCTCTTTAATGTGACTAAATTCTTTTAATTATTAAGGATGTTTGAGGAGTTTAAAACCTCACTGAGACTTCTTTGACAAACATATGCTGGCAGATGACAAAGGATCAAAACCAGCTACAGGCATAGTATTAAAATGTTCGTGGAGAAACAAAGACTGTTCAACCAACTGATTATACTAACCCATACTGTTTGCTTCAGAAGATGTGTTTTCAGTGAAAAGCTCCTTATTATCTCAGAGTGCTGTTTTGGCTGAGCTGCTATATGAATATCCATTTTACACTCTCTGTGCCTTCTTTTTAGAAAATTACAAAAAGACTCCACTTTGTTCTGATGTGGAATGAAAGCAAGATACAAAATCAGTCAGGAAATGAAACTTTTGTTTTCCAGATAGCCTTAGGTCTCAGGGATCGATACACTCTAAGCTATATTATGTGACTTAAAGTCAAGAGGAAAGTATACGTGCTAGAGAAGGAACTGAAAAACTTCTGCTGGAGTCTCCTCTCATTTTATTTCTGCTTAATTAAATTCCCTTAAAATTAAACTTTTTCTTAAATACTATCAGCACAAGTGAAAAGAGAATCAGGACCTACTGTTATAGAGGCTGAAGAATCTGTAATTAATTACTCTATAAAACTTTTTACATTTGCCAGTGTCTAGAATGTGTTTGATGTCATTTGGCAGATTTTTAATTTAGTGACTTTTTTATCTATTCATAGCAGAAAATTTCGTAAAGCAAAAATGGTAGCTGCCTAGGCATCAGGACACTGACATCCCCTTTAAATAATTTTAGTTAATGGAATAGTGCTGATACACAACAACATTAGAACAATTTATGCTATCTTCCTTAGGTGATATTTGTCCATCAAGTAGAAAGCAAAACATATCAGTGGTTCACCAGACTTGATAGGCAGTATTAATTAAAGTACCAAAAAGCATTGTAGCGGTATATCTTAAAGAGGTCTAACTCTACAGGTAGATAGAAAGAGATCACAAGACTTTGGCAGTAAAAAATGTATCAATGGTAGTTGTTCATGGAGCAAAGTTAAATGTGTGATTGTCATTTGATGGTGGGGACAACTGACAAATGCTGAGATCAGTCCAACAGTAATTGCTCTGGGCTTTGGACAACACAGCCCCATTGCAGTCCCTACACCAATATGGTCTTCTCTAAATACAGTGTTACAAGATTGTGGCTGGAGTATCTCAAACCTGAGTGCACATGAAAATGATTAAGTTTTGTGAGGTGCTCATATAAAATGGTGATGGATCACAGAAGTATCGTTCATCTTCTCACTCAGTAATATTCTTGAACAGCCATTTTCTGCATATCTATACAGCGAAGCATAGTCAACATGGTTTTTTCCATGGTTGGACTTAGATATTCTTAAATTTCTTGCAGAACATTTATCTCTTATGCATACAACATTGAGAATGAGGCATTATTTCCTCAAAGAAAAAATATTAGAAGGTGTAATTTCATTAATATAAAGCATTCAAATATTATCGTGTAAAAGAAATTTGCATATTGTGTACTTATTCATATGATTTTTACTTTGTCTAAGCAACTGCAAGTTTTTGGGCTTTGCTTTTTTGTTGGTTTTGTTTTTAATATATAACTAAAAAGTATAGGTGAACACATATTTCAACATATTATTTGTATCTTTAAATAAAGTACTTGCTAATGTGTTTCTATATGGGTCAAAACTATGCATTTAACATAATATTCTTTTGTATTTGAAGTTGTTATGCAAAATTAGTCATTATTTCTTTATCTATAGATAGTTAATGTAATGTTCTCAAAATCACATATTAGCATCTGTTAACCGAGACTTGAATTACTCCTGTGGATTGGATAAAGAATACCTCAGTTTCACTTCACTTGCAGTTGAAGTCCATCCAAGTGTAGGTTAAGTGTGGCAGACTTTGCTCAAATGAATCAGAGGACATATAATCAAGAATATATGTGGTGTTATTCTGATTGAGAACATTCTTAGAACAAGTGAGTAATACATTCTCACTTAGGTAAAACACCAAGGAATACCAAGCTTCTCTGGGATTATTCCAAAATAAATTATCTGCAGGGTAATAGTCGCTAATAACACAACGCAGAGATGTTATAAAGGTCAGTATTGATTCAGATCATGGCATAGGTACCTATAACTTTTGCGTACTAGCTCTGCTTCCCAAAGTAATACCCAAAGTGCCATTGCTCTCTTTAGTCATTGAACCAGTCTGGTTCTCAAAGGCATAACAAAATAACAGAAGAGGTTACTAACCTCTGAGATTTTGCTCTTCTAGGCTAACATAAGCGAAACTCTGTATTTCAGCTCTGTACTTTAATACATTCTTACTAAACTCCACATTGGTGCAGCCTTAACCTTGAGTCCTGTGTGGAGTTTTGGGGTGCCACAATATAAAAAAGACATTAAGCTATTAGAAGGTATCAAAAGAAGCATCACAAGGATGGTGAAGTGTCTGGAGGAGAAGCTGGATGAGGGGAGGCTGAGGTCGCTTGGTCTGTTCAGCCTGGAGAAGACTGAGAGGAGAGCTCATTACAGTTACAACTTCCTCATGAGGGGAAGAGGAGGGGCAGGCACTGATCTCTTCTCTGTGGTGACCAGTGACAAACCTCAAGGAAATTACATGAAGCTAAATCAGGGGATTTTTAGGTTGGATATCAGGAAAAGATTTTTCGTCCAGAGGGCGGTTCGGCACTGGAACAGGCTCCCCATGAAAGTGGTCACAGGCCCAAGCCTGAATGACTTCAATAGGAATTTGGACGGTGCTCTCAGGCACATGGTGTGACTCTTCGGGTGTCCTGTGCAGCTCCAAGAGTCAAACTCGATGATACTGATGGGTCCCTTCCAACTCAGCATATTCTGTGATTAGTTTCAAATCAGCAGTGTTTAACCCTGAATTAAACAGTTGGCTTTGTATATGCTTGGCTTCAAAAAACAAAATGGCCTTTTGTAAGTATGGAGGTACACACTGTGCGATACAAATTAAGTGTAATTTTTGATTTCATACTGCATACTCCATACCCTTGCATAACTCATAATTTCCAAGCCTTTCTGGAAAATTTCCTAGTGTGTGATACGCATGCAAATGAACAGGTTTTAGCTCTGAATTGGTTTGTTTTATATTCAGATTATGTGTATGTGTATGTATGCATTTATAGGATTTAGTTTATGATTATGGTTTTATTTATATATATTTAGATTTATACTCATATTATTTATAAAAACACATCACTACATTTGTGGCTTAAATGGTCTAAAAATGAAAGGGAAAGATAGCTGAAATTAATTCTTATTTTTACCATTAAGATCTGATATAGGCTACACAAAATCAATTAAGCTGTTAGAACTATTTCAGGAGGTTAGTTCAACTTAAACAGAAATAATTATCCTGCAGTTAAAGTGTGCTCATTGGCATTGTGAATAATACCATATTCAGTAGCTTAGCTTTGTGAGAGTTAGAACTAAATCATATGACTTGTAATGATAGATAAATGTGGTTGAAGAAAATAATCTCTTCAGAGATGAGGAGGATGGTAACTTTTCAAACTAAAAAACTCAGTCTCCTGTGTCTAGCTGATCAAACTCTAATCCTCTGTCCACCACTTTCCCTATATGTAGCATGGAGATATCCATCTAGTTCAAAGGACTGACAGGAGAATTAATTACTTGGTATCTGAACTCCTGAAGGTGGAGGGACCTGCACATAATGTTGCAAATAATTCCTACTGCAATACTTTGACTAGAATTGTTAATTATCATCTTTGGCTTGGCCAAGACATTTTTCATCTCTTAATCTGAGAAGTCTCGTTTGCAAACTTGACAGAACTTTTACCATGATCTCAATTGCTATGCTAACTGAAGCAGCATGTGTAACAGAACCAGTTTTTCTCAGCATAAACAAAATTAATTATCTTTGTGTATTATCTCAGCCTTTTGCTTCCACTCTAATAGTCTTAGAATTTAGGATCCAACTCTGCAGGTCAGTGCGCAACAGGGGCAGGCAGACTTCCCTTCCAAGACTGTTAAAAACAGGATAGGGCCAGACTCATGAGCTGGCTGGTAGCTGTTGATAAAATTAGCAGAGGATGGAAAATCACTTTCTTGTAGCTGTTTGTAGGAATGATGGATTTATTCATAGTATCAGCTTCTGCTCCCTTGCTGTTTCGCTTGTGCCTTGCTTAAATAAGCATAGGGCTACTTAAGTGAGATCACACACACTCAACTAACTTTGGAAGTTGTAGCAAGATTTCCTTCAGTTAGCATTTCCTTATAATGCTTTAGCTAGCTGTTCCTTTGCAAAAAGCAGAAGTTTAAAATCTCACCCACATGCACTTTTGGGGAATTATTTAGTACTGCCAGGAGAATAGCCCTTGCAGTTCATTTACAAATTCTACTTAACATGGTTAATGGGATCCATTTTGTCTTTTTCAGGGTTCTTGAAGATTCAGGTTCTGAGAGAAAGTTAATATAAGATACTGAACATCAGTATTTAGAACTAAAACACTGACCAGCATGAAATGCATGTGAAGGAGACAAAGGAATCAGCATAGATTTCTAGAGGGTGAGGATTAGGATTCTGCAAGATTATTTCTTACAAGATATTGGAGAAAATTAAAAATTTTTCCCTTTCAGGAAGTGATTGCCTAGGCGTATTTCAAAGATCTCTTTCAGTTATTCTTGACTGTGTCACCAGAGTAAGTGACATTTTTTTATTATTTTTACTTATTATCATTTATTATTACTTTCCTCTATACAGCCACTGTATATCAATTTTAATTAGTTTGTGTGTTGCTAAGAAGCCAATTAAATCTTATAATAGTGGAAATAATTAATGTATGGACTTTTTTTTTTCTGAAGTATTTCAGATATTTTTGGCATTAATATAATATTTTGACTCTGCATGCTAACAAATAAATTTGTTAAACCTGAAAAAACTTTTTTTTTTTCAGTTAGAGTTGTTATTTAACAGTATTTAAGGGTGATTGGGAACTTGGAGGCATTCAGTGGGTGGTCACATTTGGAGAGGATTTTTGACATTGGTCAAATTTGGCAACATACCGGAATCATGCTTATAAAATATGTCAGTTAATAAAAGATGAATACAATTTAAAATACTTTTTTCTTAAAAGTGATGTGATAAGATGGATTACAGACATTCTACTTACAGAACAAAGCAATTTCCAGAGCAACAATCAAACTAATTCAAGGTTATGCAGTTTAGTTCTATGTAAATAGTATGGGAGAAGTTTTATATTAATGGATGGGAATATGCAAGTCTTTGTTTTGGAAGCTAATAAGAAACAATTTTACACTGTAAGACACATTTTCAAAGCACTGTCTTAAAAATATTACATAGCTTCCTCCACATAATTTCTGTCCCATTTTTCTTTTGTGTTCATCTTCCTTTTCTGTTCCCTGGTCATTTTCTTCTCCTTGTTCTGATATGACCTTGCTTTTCTCAATCATATTTTTTATCATTCTTTTTATTTTCCACCTTATTATTATTTATCCTTTAAATTTCAGTATTTCCTGGAACAGGGGTTCTCAAACTCCAGGAGTCATGATCCCTCTTAGGCTAATGAGTGTAGCCGTGTAAGCAGAAATGTGGTTGCAAGTCTGGAAATGACCCCAGAAACGAGAGTGGAAATGGGGATTATAAGCCCTGAAGTGGAGCCAGAAGCAGAAAAGTTTTCAGAACATTAACCAAAGAGTAAGTAATATGCATCCAATCTTATTCTGCAAAGTGCTGCAGACTCTACAGAGGAATAATTATCAGAACAAGACAGAACTGAGAGATGATACAAACAAATAGTAAAAAAGGAGGCAATTTGGAGAAAAAAAATAATAAAAAATGAGAGATTCTTGGCCGGTTAAGTAAAGCTTTCTTTTTTTTTTTTGCCTCCACTTTCTTCTTGAACTCTTGCTCCCTCTTAAAATTGTCACTAAGTACTTCAAGCTTTCTAATGTTCTTCTCTCTGCCCTCTCAGGTTGCAGCTTTTCTCCATGCCTTTGTGAAGAAAAACAAGGTTGGATGGTGTGGGAGGGAGCTTGCCTTTCAAACATCTGGTGTCGTCTGCTGATACACCAGCAGCTGTTAAACTGCCTACCCACTTCTCTATTAAGCCATGTTTTCATAGGGCAATACAGGCCATCTCAGGTCAGGCACCATACTGCCCTGCAGTATCAAAACTCACTTCAAAGACAGAGAAAAAGGATGCTGACAGCTGACACTGTGGCTCTTTTATGGGAAAAGGCTAGATAAGGGATCTTGGAGGTCTATAAAAAATGGCAGAAATTTTGGATCCACCACTGAGTTAAATGTAAGAGGTTAGAATAATTTTTCCAGAGTATTTAACATTTTTTTTTGTCTAGTAGGCATGACATAGAACATTCATGATTGTAATCTTCATTTCTTTCCCAGCTGGAATTTGCAGCATCACCTGGATGAAATACTGAGTAGATTGTTTACAGTTCAGTGACTATTTCAAGATAAAGTTTGCTAAATCAGTTTTTTAAGGATAAATCAGAAGAGACATGAGGCAAGGTTTAGAGTTTTGATCATAAATTCTTTATCCATTTCACATTTGAAATGAGCGTCTTAAGGATTTCAGAGAATCATATAAAAATAAGAGATTTCCAGCAGAGAGTAGTGCATGTATTTTTACCTTATATATTATGAATATGATTTCTCTATTTGTCTTTGTTAAATTTTGATCAGGTTAATACTACTGGAATTGGTAAAACTGACACATCTAAAAGCATAATAGGATGAAAGAAGTGTTTTTCCTTGAAGAAAGTTCAGAGTGGTTTGCTCAGGATCTCATAGCTGTGCTGTTGATTTTTCTCTCTTCAGTTTTACTTGCTTTCCTTCACATTATTTATTTATATAACTCAAAAAAATAAAAGGTTAATTTGGGAGAAATCAGTACAAGCTTTCAAATCAATACACTGAGATGAAAGACACAGCGGCAAGCATGTTGTGTAGTTTACTTCCATTTGGTGTGGCTGTCTGGAATGAAACGAATTATTTCCCAATAAATGCAACAGCTTTGAGGATAGAAATACACTGAGTCTAAGTGACTTACTGAAGTGTATGTGCTGTGGAAAAATTAATGGAGCACCATGCAAATTAGGTGAGTAAAAGTAAGTTTTGTAGACTGCAGCTATACCTTCCTTGCAGGAGGAGATGAGGAGCACCCCCACCCTCAGTCTATCCACTATCATGTTTGAAGTGAACTGTGAACACTGGAAGAGAAAAAGTCTCGTGTAAACAGGAGGGAATGAATGTGAGGACTATTTTATTGGACCTTCTAGGACTTCACACTCTGTTAGCAAATACAGTTTGAGAGCATTTAATCTGGGAGCTGTTCCAGTCCGTTAACAAATCCCTTGCAAGGCTGTGAGAGATTCATTGTTGTATCCTGACATATGACGTATGGCTTCAATAACTGTACTGGACACACAGGGTGATGATCTCTCACCTTTTTGAGCAATGACACTGCTACACTAGTATTTCTCTTCAAGAAAAGCTCATAAGTAAAATTCCCAGTGGAGCAAGAAGTTACATTAATCACACATTTGCAAACAGAGTCACAGTGGTGGCTCATCACAAACATGGTATTTCCTCTCTCTATGTTCCTTTTGGCCTCAACATCTAGCACTGAAATTAGTCTGACTATCCAGTTTTTATTGCTGTTCATTCCATGCCTCATCAAGGAGCCATTTCTGAGCTCTGGACATACTAACTCTCCCAATATGATGAGCAGTGTTGTGTTTATACATGTTAAATGGTATTTTGTTTAAGATTTATGTGTAGTTACCAAGTAAAACTTGTGAATTTTGCCTGCTAGTCCCTAGCCCTGGGGTCTTTTACCATCAACTAGCAGAGTCTGGAGTGGCTCACTAGGTCAGGCAGTCAGGAATTATTGTGTTGAGATCAAAGCATTGAAGTTGTCGACAGGAGAAACATGGCAGCTCCATATCCCTAGGAGCTGTGGCCACTTCCCTACTCACTGATGCCTGTCCAGCAGGTGAAAGCTCACTGAGTGTCATGCCAAAGTGAGGCATCATAGCTTATTAAATCCTGTTTCTATTTATGTGTGTTAACCAAGAGCTCCAACTGCTTTATAATCACAGACTGTATATTTCCTGCTTGAAGAGTGTGCTTATACCTGCCTAAAGATGCACAAGCAAAGTGGCCCAGGAGAAGGATGGAAGCTATGGGAAGAGAGCAGCAATAAAAACTCACACATCCAGTGAAACGGCAGACAACCACATACAGTCACTCACATGTTTCAGTTTACTGATTTTAAGATGCCAAAGCATTTCAAACGACATTAAGATTGTTTATGTAGATAGCTGGAAATAGGGTAGGTTCGTAAGTTGTTACAGTTTCACACTGAAGTTGCTTAGGTTCCAGAAATAGCTTCTCTTGGTCTTGACACTAGAGACCAACTTGACTGTATCAAAAGTAAGTTCTGCCAGACTCTTTTAAACTAAACATTTTTCTTTCTTTCTTGAAGGATAAGCAAATATTTTTCCTTCTGATTGAAGTGTAAACCTGTCTTTTCAAAGGAAAGATATAGAGATTTCCTTTTTACTCTGGGCCTGTGATCAGATAAGAAACACAAGATAAATTTATATCTGTGGATAAGAGTTCAAATCTTCATGTTCCACATCTCCAAATGTCTTATTCTACAGTGGTAGTAGTATTAAGTCAACATTAGAAAAAAAAAAGCATTCTCATTGTTATGTGATAAGAAAGAGTATATTGAAAGAAGAGGTGATGTATATAAGCCTGGCTGTCAAGTCTAATGAATGGTCACTATGTTTATCTGAGGACTGATGGGTTCTAGTTCGTTACATATGTTTGGTATTTTATCACTGCCTTTGTAAGGTAAAATGGATAAGCAACCCTCAAAGTCAGCATCAAAAATTAAGCGCCTCCATGAAACCGATTTAGATGTATTCTAAAGGAAGCTCAAAGAAATACACCAGTCAAAGGGTTATTGGGTTTGAATCCAATTAGATAAAGATAGGTGTTAAGTCCATGTGTTTTCATGGTCTGACTTTACTCTTCAACTGCTGTATGGGGAAAATGTCAGCTCCACCTACCATTTACTTCTGTAGTAAATGCCATTTGGTTTTCATTTGAAAGAAATGTTAAAAGCACCTATGTATAGGAGGCAGCTCTACTCTATGAAATCCAAGAGGTAGGAAATGCTCAAACTCTGGGAACTATCTGGATGAACTACCTCATGAGTCTTCAACTCACTACTGTCTTCTGGTTTTTTTCAGGTTGCTAATGTTAATCTGTGATTATGTAATCAAATTCCACCTTGGGGATTTTTTTCCCAGTTTTGTGAAAACATTTTTGTGAGAGACAAAAAAATTATATATTTCCATATTCCTCAGGCACACAAACTTCCTTGGAAGTTTTCTAAAAAAGTTGTCAAGTCTTATTTTACAGTGGGATCTTGCCCAGTCAGCAACCCATAGGCACTTATAAGGATGAGTTTTGGCCAAGGAAGCGATTTATCAACATCAGCAGTGCTGACTGATTCATTAATTGCATCAACATCATGATTAGAAATGAATGAAATTGTCCCAAAGTAAGTATTTTTTGCTGATTCAGTATTTAGTAGTGCCCTCATTTTTTACCTAGGAAAAGTAATTCCAGGTATTACATTTTTCCAATACCATCTTTTCTCTAGTGCTCCTGTGTTTTCTTTACTAATTTTTCTGCCTCATAGCCTAAGTGAATAGCAAACCTTTTGAGAGCCTGTTAGGTGAACATAACATCATTTATATTAGAAATAATAAAGTATATGATTCTTTTTCAATTAATTTTGGGTGTGATTCACATCAGCTAAGTTTAAATGTCTGCAGTCATGCCATCTACATCTGATCTGATCCCCTTTGACTCAGTAAACAGCTAAACCACCTGAGGTACTTTACGTGTGGGGTAATTACAAAATGAAAATTACTTGAAAGTACTAATTTCTTCTCATTCACTAAAAACAGAGGATAAGGTGACTACCTTAAATACAGGAGTCTACTTTTGCCCAGAAATATTTCATATATTGTGCCCTAGACAAGAGAGTAGTGTTTAGCAACACAGTATAACCCTAAATTGATCATGTGTCTTATAACTCACAACCATTTCCATATTCTCTTGTTTAGTTAAGGGGATTAAGTCATTAAGCAAGTGAGTTTAGAACAAGCATAGGATAGCAATGTGGGCAATTACAATAATGTTCCACATACATTCTCAGATGCTGATTAACCCCCCTGTTTATTATACAGAATAACAAACAAGCAAACCAACTAGTTTCCTCCTAGTTTCTACCATTTTCTTTGTTCATAAATGAATTTATTAGGAATATCATGTTATTTGGGTTCATGTTAATGATAAAGACAAGTATTTATCACCTGTCTAACCCATTCTACTCCTGCTTATCTTCCTGTTTACTGTCCAAGGTGCAAAATTAATGTTTAAATTTATTCTTGAGTACTTAATCATCACAGCAGGGAGCTTAGGTACTTGACTCAAGGCTGTGGATTTCAGTGCTGTAGGAACAGAGACAAATATGCATTCCCCAGCTGTAAACTGGGCTAACTGTATTTCCTTTCCCCAGAAAGTGGGTGGGTAAACATTTTCTGAGGTAGAGGGAGACGCATGTACTGTTGCAGTGGAGACTACATAAGTACTTCAAGTAGAACAAAATTTTTATTATCTTGTCAATAAAGAACTTTCATATCATATTACAAATGCCTCGGTGGACTAAGATAGTGACTCCAGGCAGTTATAAATCACCTTTTGAACAAAAGGGTTACCTTTGCATCAACTGTGTGAGAAATAAGCACAATGTATTGCTGTTGATCATCCCTGTCCAACACATGAATGGCACTAATGAGGTCTGGAAGAAGTTACCTCTGGCTCTAGCTAAATTATCTCTGCTAGTCTGTAGTTTTGTAAAAGAGATTATGCAGTAAAAAGAAGTATATTGGGTTATGTCCACCTTTACTGTGCCTGCAGGAACAATGAATACAATTTGGGAAAGGAATTTTCTTTATGCTAAGAAAAGATCATTTTTTGTTTCTGTTTACCCTGTGGTGAATCACTGGTCATGGTAGGACCACATCAATAACAAGAATAATTTAAAAAATTATTAGGTTGTCATTTTTTGTTTGTTTGTTTAATTTAGTTTAATTTTTGTGCCCTTTTGTTAGTTTGTTTGTTTGTTTGCTTGTTTGTTTGCTTGGGGGTGGTGAGGAGTTTGGATTCGGGTTTTTTTTGTGTGGAGTGAACTGGAGCAGTATGAGTTCCTGCAGAGAGAATACCAACATACACAGTTCACACAGTTCACACACTGCAGAAAAGGAAAGATGGGAATTCAAAGACTGCTTTGAATGCTCCTAAAAATCACTGGATTAAAAGTCACAAAGTCTGTTAGGAGCAAGGACAAGGACTCCCAAGTGGCCCCTAAAAGCTTTTTAATCTTTAGGCTATGAGATGCTCATCTGCTTTCCTCTCTGGTTGAATGAAGCATATCTGGTAACCCAGTTGTCCCATTCCAAAAAAAAATCCACTCAGAATCTTCAGCAGCATCTTGGTTAATGCCATAGGTAAACATCCAGCTGAAGAGTTTTAGTACTTTAGTGCCAGCACAAACTGGAGCACCTACTTTCAAGTTGTTAATCAAATAATTTAATAGCTAGGCTAATATGCAAAGAGACACAGCGTATAATCAATGTGTATTTTTATAAAGAAAACAGTAAGAAAGTTCTTCACAGTCAAAGGGCAGATTTAGCTTGCTATGTGTGAAAAAGTCACCAGACCCCTACTTAACACTTTGGACTGGCTGAGCTAAGTGCTGACTCGTGCCATTACATGCTATGTTTTAACGAGGTAATAAATGTGGCTTTAGAGTGCCTACTACTGGATCAAAATACTTTGGCCACATGACTATTTTGTCAAACCTGTTTACAAGCCTTTGAAGGAAGAATTTTTTTTCTTTGCGGGCCTTAAGCTGGATAAAATATCACCTGTCTGTACCACTCTATTTTTATGCTGCTTCAGGTGTCATCTACCGACATACAGCAAGAATAAACCTTGGTTAAAAGTATGAAGTCAGCATAAAATTCACATCATCTGCTCTGATTACTTGAACAGAAATACATTCCTGTGCTCCAAGATGATCTGCAGTGCTTTGTGATCCAGCAATAGATGTAGTACAAAATTATTATGAAATGCCATAACACAGATGACTACCAGACTACACCTTCATAGATCTGCCTCTTTTAAATCATATTCTCAGATGTGGGTTCTGGAGCATATTTTGTCTAGCAGGTCAGAAAGTAAAAATACCATGCATCTTGCCATCATAGTTCACTGTCATATCAGATGAGATAGGGTTTGTGGGGCTGTAGTATAAATGGGATCACTGAAGTGACCTGGATGAAGTTTAACAAAAAAATCCTCTTTACTGTTGCTATTGTTGTTAAGATCTTTTTTTTTTTTTTTTTTTTTTTTAATCCAGTGAGCCCATTTAGAAGGTTCCCTGCACACAGCTGCATCAGAACAGACTGAGAAAACCGCATACTGCTGTGTAGGCTAAGAATAAATAACAGAGAGGAGGGAGTAGAAAGTTCGTATAGGTTTTACCACTAGAGGAAAGCATCAATGAACACCACACTTAGGCTCTTAATTCAAGTTTATGGATTTCACTTCCTAGGCTGGATGTCTAACTTTCAGAGTTTCCAGAACTTAACATGATATATATTTGAGTCACTTAACTTTCTTATTGTCTCTAACCCTTGTTCCCTGTATCTGTAGCATAGTTTTTAATTGTTGACCTACCTATGGTTAGCTGCCTGTGGTACCTATGGAGAGGGGAAGATTAGAAGGAAATACCTTAAATATCCACTTATGATAAAAAAAGCTTTCAAAAGTGTAAGAACATGCTATATATTTTCACAGGAAAGTTTACAGAAGAGAGTAGAATTCTTCCTTTGTTTATTTGTTCCGTATATCAATCCCTTTTAAATATGATTTTAGTATAGGTTGGACTTGCTAATTCATTCCTCTACCACCATTATATATGAACTGAAGCTGAAAAAATATACAAATACATTTTACCTCTGGCCTAAATATAATATTTCTGAAGAGGTTTCTTTGGTAAATTGATTAAGCACTCAGTGTACCCCAGCTATGCGAGAGTGATTTTTGAGCTCTTGGGGGTTGCATCCTAAAGAGGCACTCTGACCACTGGGAAAACAGGGTGCTGTGGCCAATAAAAGAATGGGTGTAAATAGCTTTTGAAAAATTATGAATTCCACTTAGAAGATTGTAGACTTTTGCCAAGAAGAAGATCTTTCTTATCACTTGAATAGACTGAGGCACTTATCTGCTGAAAGGAAGTGGTCTTTAAGCTTTTTCTTCTGGCAACCTCTAACAAGCTTTCTCTTCTTAATGCCAGGTGGGTTTCAATGCACCAAGCCCTCCTACTTCTGATGCACTTGTTTTACAAATTTCAGTCTACATCTGAAATTTAACAAAAGGGGAGACTTTAAGGGAATTGTAATAGGCCCCAGATGGTAACACAGAAGAGATGGCAAACTCTCCCGGCATCCACAGGTTTCTAAATTAACTCTAGAAGGTTTTCCCCTTACTCAGCGTTTTTAAGCTCATAGTTTCTGCGTTTTCAAGCATGTTAAAATTACATCTGTTCTAATTGTTATTTTTGGTTTTAGTTATAGACTGAGTTGGAGTATATGAATATTTGAAGAGAAGTCTATTATGCAGCTGTATGGCAAATTCACATCTAGAGTATGAGGGTTTGGTTAGACACATGTTTTTTTAGCTGTTCTACTAAGTTATATGTTTAAGGAACAATTTGCATAAAGGCTTAGAGGCTCAGGATAACCTAAGCCCATATTTTCTCCACAATTTTAAAGAAAAACCTGTCTCATCTAGAAAGCAAATTGATGAATTCTTTTCAAAAATTTTTAAAACTCCCTCTAATATCACGCCTACCTGCTCCTGCAGGTGGAACAGAACCAGAGAGAGCAAGCTGTGATTATTCCTCCCATTTCATGTTTGTTCTCTACTTTTTTCATTAACTTCCATAGTCCTGCCATTTCCTCGATTTGACCTCTACTCCTATTAGAAGAGAAAAATGTAGTGGAAAGCATTCACTTACCAAAGCTCTGTTAATCAGCATTGTTTTCATTTGCTCAGAAGCTGTATCTCCATTGCCACCCCTCAAACTCTTTGTGCCTTTCAGATCATAAGCTGTGCTGGCTGAGTTATTTATCTGTGTTTGTACAGCACGCAGCACTATCCCCACGAGGGCCTTTGGGTGCTACCATCCTACAGTAGACTCATGTTCCTTAGGAAGAACAAAGACAAGTTTATCTTGGAAAATTAAAGGAATGCACGCTGCAGGTGAGGTTTGGACCTCTGAGCCATTCTTTCTCTTGAAGATTGTTAGTTTTTACTTTATAGATTTTAATAGTTTTTGAGCTTTTGGGTGCTAAAGGGGCTCACATCAGTGATCTAAACACCTCTACTTTTCAACACAGATTTGTTGTGGTTTCTTAAACAGCAATTCTCCATCTAAAAAAGAAAAGCAATATTTCACCATCTCTTTTTAACTGGGGCTTCCTATACTAGCTTGCTACACTTAGCTGACAATGATCTGGAGTGCAATGCTCAGGCTCAGGTAGTTCAAGGGATGAAGAAGGCTGACTTGGCTTCAGCTACATCGAGGTATGATGTGAACAGGGAATTAATTCTAAAGCAATACAGAAGCCTCAAGAGAAAATCATATTAAAACGGAGTCAAACTTAAAAGTTGTTCAGTAGGTGGCCTACTAATTACTCCAGGCAGGAGGGAAATGTGTTTAGGCAAGAAGCCAGGAAGAAGCACTGCGTTTTCATACTGAAAACATTGAGAGAAGTATCTCTAGTTCTGATCTCTATTTACCGGAGTTATTTATGCACATCATATGAGATATCTGTACTTTAAAAAAAAAGCAACAACAAAACCAGTAAGCAGAGCACTTGCTCAGCACAGGTTTCCCACATTGTGAGGTACTGATCTTACTGTTAGAGTAGTGAGCTCATGTACACAGCAGTACTCTCCACAACTGAATAACAATCATTTACATGGCCCTGTTCAGGACAGGTTTTGATCTTCTGAACCTGAACTGAATGGAACATCTTGTAGTTTGGCAAGATGCTGACAAGCACTTCTGTGTTTTCTGTTGATTTCTTCCAAGTGTTTCCTCTCAGTATTGGGAAATGAACCTTCCATATCAGTGCTGCTTTGACTGAGTCCTACGACATGCTACATATTCATGTTAAATATTACACTGGTTCAGGAGGATAACACATGAAGGCTTGTGTCAACTCCATGAAATCATATCTAGAGCTGTAGTATTTCTGCCCTTATGTTTTTCACAGGGAGAACTATCAGCTGAGTGTTCTGAAATGATGCATGAGGCAGACACCTTCACCAAATTGAAAACTAAAGGAGGCAGTCTGAATCGGGCCCTCAATTATAATTTTTTTTAAATGCTCAATGATGGAAAGTCTTCTACTGGTTATTTATTTCTGCTGTTAATTATTCTCACTGTTAAAACCTGTGTCTTCTCCTGTATTTGAATTTGTCTGGATTCAGTTTCCAGCCCTTGATTCTTGTTACATTTTTCTCTGTTTCATTAATAAAAGCTTTAGTGCTTTCTACTCATGAAAATAGTTATGCACCGACTTGGCAAAGAAATTGTTTTCTTATCTCAAAAAAATCTTTTTTCATTTTGAAAAATTCAAGACAATAATTTAATTGAAGTGTCTGAAATGTAGACCAAACCCAAATACAATTGTACTTCACAATAGAAGAAACAATACTGAAATATTGTATGTAGATTTTTGACTGCTGGAATTTTTATGCTTTTTAATAATGTTATCACTATACTTCTAAATCTTCTGTTCATTCAACAAAACCCATCAAGCTCTTTTCATTCTCTCAACCTTAATTCTTCTCCTCCACTCCCTGAAATGTTTTTAATGCTTTTTGCTCACTAACTTGCTTAGTGACAGCACAGAATTTTCAAATTCTTGCTATTAATTTTTAAAAATTCTTTAAAAGAGCTGGGCAAAAAGACTCACTTTCTAAATACTTCTTTCTCATCAATACATAAAAGAGTTAATCCTGCTCCTCTACTCAGACCGAGTGAGGTAGCATAGGGAGGAGCACTGTGTCCAATTCTGGGCTCCTCAGTACAAGAGAGACATCAAGATCCTGGAGTGAGTCCAACTGAGGACTGCAAAGGTGATTAAGGGATGGGAACACCTCTCTTATGAGGAAAGATTGAGGGGGCTGGGCCTGTTCAGCCTCAAAAAGAGATGAATGAGAGAGAACCTCACCAAGGTCTATAAGTATCTAAAGGGAGGGTGTTAAGAGGCTGTTTCCACGCTCTTCTTGATGATGCCAAGCAGTGGAACAAGAGGCAATGGGCAGAAACTGATGCACAGGAAATTCCACCTGAATATGAGGAAGAGTTTCTTTAGTGTGCAGGTGACCGAGCAATGGCACAGATTGCCCAGAGAGGTTTTTTTGTCTCCCTCACTGGAGATATTCAAGAACTGTCTGGACAGAATTCTGTGCCATGTGCTCTAGGACACCTCTGCTTGAGCAGGGAGATTGGACCCACTGTGGTCCCTTTCAGCCGTACCCACTCTGTGATTCTGTGATTTTCCTCATAGCAGTAGTTTTGGAACTCATGCTGAGTGCTGCTGTCTTTTAGTTTTTCCTCTGTTCCTTCTCTTCTTTTCCTTATTAGATTTCAAACCCTTTCTACAAGCTCTGCTTTGAACCAAACAATCCTTCCATTTTGTAACAGGAACATACATTTTTAAACTTATGGTAGGACGCCACAGTAAAAAAAATCTTTTTTGATGGATTTTTCCCAAGTAAGCCACATGTGACCCATAGTCAGCATCTTCTTATCCCTTATATTAATTCCTTCACAGCCTTTTAGATCTGCTATCCTTCTGTTATACCTCTTCACTTAGTCTCTAAGAGGTCATATATTTTTCTTTCTCTCTTTTTTTTTTTAAATATGTTATTTTTCTTTTGCTCTATTCCTGTGGACCAGCTGGCTAAAAGCCTCTCTAATATTCTTCAGTGATTCTCCTAGGAAGACCTTATCATTATTTGTCTTTCTCATGAGATATAGTCTCAGACATTTCCCTTCAGCCAAATACTGATTCATATCAGAATATCAGAATTTACTACAGAATTTTCACTGAGTTTAGCTGGTTTGCCATTCTCAGTAAAATGTTATTTATATATGTCAGAGAAAACAGGAAGAGGCTCTAGCAGAAGACCAAAAATCTGTTCTACCTCTCTGTCTTTGTTAAAATACTTTGTATAATAGATTTAATCATCTTCATCCTTTTAACATGGTTTTCTGTCATCTGAAATATTGATGTCACAACTTGAACCTTTATCAAGAGATTTCTTGAAAGAAGAAAGAAGACGTAGAAACGATGGTGAGCCACCTATTTAGATTTTTTTTATCATTCTGCCGCTCTATTCAATTTACCTCCTGTTACCAAGTTTAACTATAAATAACAATCTTGTGGATCCACAATCTAACATAATAAGCAATTAGATATATTTATTGAAACAAAAAGCAACATAATTTACAACTTTAAAAATAAAATCTGCAGAAGATCACGAAGATGGCAGAAGCATCTAAGTGACGGTAAGAAGAGTTACAGTTTTTCATATTTCCCTTTTCATATTTCCATATTTCTCCTTTCTGTCATGTCTCTACTACATAGATACATACAGTTTCCCTTACCTAATGCAGCCATACTAGAAAACTTAAATTATTTACATCCTGTAGTATTATCCAAGAGTTTCCATGCAAATGTTCATCCCAAATAATATTTTTTTAAGTTCAGAAGACTTCAGAAGCACATCAAATACTTTATCTGGTTGCAAAATGTGTATTTTAATGCAATACATGTTCTAAAAAGTTAAACCTCTGCTCAGCAAAATGTAATTTTCTTGCACAGTACATGACTGCAGAGACATTTAACTGTACAGTGGAAGACTTCCAAGAAAACTGGGTAAGAAAACGATCTTTTCACCCGTGTTCTGCTGCTATGAGGCTATTAAAATGTCTCACAAAAAGATTTTATGAGGGGTTAGTTGCAAGGAAGCCCCCACCATAAAATGGAGGAGCACAAGTCATAGCAAAACAAAAATGATATCAACAAGAAAAAATTACAAAAAAGTGAATACAGGAGCAAGAGGAACTAATCAGAAGCATATCTACATGACAATGCAAGTTACAACACCAAAGCTGCCAGTCCAAATGCTTGAGAATTCTTCTAGAGAGCCAAAAGCATTTGCTGAAGTAAAAATATCTGCAGTCTGACATCTCTGCTGCAAAAATAAGAAGGATGAGAACTATAATGAGCTGAGAATAGTGTATGGCCTATACCAAAAAAAGGCATATATTTTTTTCTTTTATTTCCAATTGATAGAAAGGACTTGTGGAGAAAGGACTTGTGGGAAAATACTGAAAAAGATGACACTCCCACCCTTCCACTTCCCATCTTGAATAATACATTAAACTACCTCAGAATTGTTTTTTTTCTAGTAGTCGCTCACCAAGAACACAGGTATGTTTTGGGCAAGAAAGCATCATATACAAAGTAAGTGAAGAGTTGTGTGCTAAGTGGTTTTCTTTGTTTCACTCTAAATCATGCTCAACCTTACTTTACACAGTAACATTTATTATCCCATTTTTTATGTCTTAATGATACCAAAGCATGAAACACACAGGCTCATAAAAACACTGTCTCAGAATAAAGCTTTTGAAGTGATAATGCTCACATGTCAATTCAAAAACTACTTTCTCTTACTCTTAGCATAATAGCCCCCCTTCAATATGTCAATATGGTGTCGGAATTATTATCGGAATTATTATTATTGTCAGAATAATTGACAAGTCAATGTAATTATTTCTTGTACATCTAGTTGTTTAATGGCAATTTAAAGTGAAAACATACTTTTTCCATTGAGATTTAGAATGAGTCAGTAATATTAGGATAATCAAATGTCAGTGGAATTATTTCAGTTCCATTCCGATTTATTATAGCCATTAAAGCAGAAGTTATAGCATAATAAAGGTATCTGCTTGTTCTGCCCAAGAGCTATTTTTCTACAGTAAATAACAACTTTCTTAATTCTTTTCTCTTGTAAAAATCAGAAGTTCAGAAGAAATTATTGAAATCTGAAAATAATCTTTTCTTTGTGGATGTTTGAAACTATTAGAAAAGGTTTTTTAGTGTTCTTTGCCAATGGAATTATTTCATTGATTAACACCTAGTTTTAAAGGCAGCTGACACTGTGAGAAATCGGGAAAAAAGCTGGGTCATAAAGTAAAGAAAAACTGGCATCATGGTAGGAATAGATAACTGACCTTTTATAGCAGCACTAATGAGAATCACTCTAATAATTACTGTAACCAGACCTAGGAAAACAAATTATCACTGGCAATACATGTTTTAGAATATTTAGATGCATTAATGCCCAACATAATTCAAGATCCTTAGTGTTTTAGTGGGTTGATTAGGATTTTTAGTGTCCTCAAACTGATTCTCTGTGAAATGACTAAATCAGTTCACTGAGGGTTTGTAATCTGAAAAGAAAATAAGATGATGGATAAACCAACACGTGAACGTTTTTCATATAGGAAAATTGTGTAAAGTATTTTAGCTTTGGGACTCAATAATACATACAGCTAGATATTTTAGAAGTTATGAAAAATTATTTCATCATATCAAATGGACACTTCAAGAAACACAAGGAGTATTAAACCATCACTATGTTTTTATTCTTCATTCTACACGATAATGATTGCTGATGCTGTACTATTTCATGTAAGGCTGCTATCATGGAAACCACAGAAATCCAAAGAAGTTTCTACAGTTGCAAACATTTTGCAAATAAGGCAGCAAGCCTTGAGGAGACCATTCATCATATATTGTGGCAGGAAAGTTACATTAAAGAAATGATGGCAAAACAGACACAACAGTAACACAGAATTAGTTGCTGTATAGTACTTCCAGAACCATATAGAAAATAAGTAGGACCATGAGTAGCAGAATCAGTAAGTTCAGTTTCCTGTAGATTTGTGCTTTACTTGGAGGATTCTAGGATGTCAAATAAGATTTGAAAGGACACAAAAGTATTTTCTTCAGAACTGAAATAACAGGATCTTTCTCTTTCAGCCGACTAACTATTTTTTCCTAATTTTTCAAGAATTTAATATCTATCTAGACTATTAAAACAACCTAAGCAAGTTAAAATGTTAATAGGATGATGCCTGAAAGACAGATACACACATGAAGCAGGTTTTAATTCTATGTAAGAGTTTTCAGATACATAGGTTTCTAACATACTCTAGTAGTCAGAAGAGATGTCATCAATAAATTCGGTGGACTCCAGACAGTATTTCAGCTGGCCCTCAGTTACACAGGGATTCTTTTGCCATGTATAGGTGACAGGAACATTTTTAATTCTTTAGGCGTGTTGCCTGGCCTTTGGTAGAGCCTTAGAAGGGCATGAGTCTCTCACAAGCCTTCTGTCATATCTGACTGTCCTATGTGATACCTCAGGCAGTCTAGGACAGCTCAAATGGCACTAGACACTACTGCATGAACAATTGAATCAAGCATCTACAGGCTACGCAGGAGGATAAACCTCCAGGCTTGTTGACTTGCTGATTGTACTGACTAGGGCTCCTGTGCTGTCTTCAGCTGTTCACCCTTGGGGGTCTAGAGACATTTAAGATGGCACTGAATACTGCGCTTAGCCTCCAGCTGTGGCCCTGGGATGGCACAGGTCTTCCATTGTGTCACACAATCCCATGTGTATGTCTTTGATTAAAAAAGGGCATTTATAATGACACTGAACACTTACATGCAGGCATTTATAATAACACTACTTACAGGTAGGCAACTCATCTGAGACTCACAGACAATAAGAGAAGCACAGATACCTATGACACATATAGGCACTTATATCTATGTACTTTAATTTGTCTGTATAAATCAAAACCTGGGTTCTCACCAGAAATGCATTTACATGTTGATTGTGTAGTGAGGTGAGACTCGTTTACTTCAGATGTTAACCAGGCTTCATCAATACGGAATTTGCCAGCTCTATACTTATAACAATAATATTACAAGAGATTTTGCTGCAGAAAAACAATCAAACAAACAAAAACCAGCAACAGATTATCAGGTTATTTCAAGTTAATGTTTCACTTATATCCTCTTATTGTTTATGACATACAGAATACAGTATGGACATTGTTTACTAGATGTACTTTTTCAGGCAAATAGATTCCATAAAATATATGCATTAAAATAAAAAAAAGCTAAATAATGATAAAAATAATCAAAAGGACAGGTTATTTTATATTTTTCTTTACATACTTCTGGAGCAGAAGCCTCAACACCTCACAGAGAAATTTTTAGTATGAAGATTCACATGAGTTTTATCAATGACTAGGATCAATCTTTTATTTAAAAAAACAAAAAAAAAAGTCATCCTAGGTCTGAATGCATAGAATACCTGAATTTAAAATACCACGATTTCTTGATTGTGCTGGCCAGATTATTACTATTGTCTGCTGTGAAATGAGGATATGATATTTGTTTCCAAATATTACACTTTCTGACTGTAAGCCTTACAGAGAAATACAAGCAGGGTTTAAGTAATAAGAGATGTGATGAGCATCAACAAAGGACCACTAACCCTAATTACTGCAGGAATCTGAATGCTACTGCATTATGTAAAGATGACAGTTCACAAAAATCTTTTCTGGGCAGAATAGGAACATGTGAAGAAATAAAAATGTAGAAGACTGACACAGACCAAAGTACAGAAATTAGTAAGTAGAGCAACATAAGCCAGTAAATGCAAAAAATCAATACGAACTCAGAGTATCACATTTATTGGATCCCTGCCACCTCATAATGATTCATCATCCTTTCCACCAAAGCTCAAACATTTTCTAGTTGTCACAAGTTTGATGGGAGAAAGTTAATCGAGCAACATGAATAAATCACCATGTCATTTTTAGCACTATTCTGATTCTCATGCTTAAAGATATAGAAGTCCAAAGGCATCTATTGCTATGACATACATACCATTCAAGCGTATTCCAGAAGTCCTGCATTGATTTAAAAGGTAGCACTGAGAATTATTCTTCTTGAGAAAGTGTTCTGGATATTGATGGTGACATTAATGAAACAAAGCATCAGAGCACTGCCATTCAGTTCAGTGAAACAGAAAACTGGGAAAAAAAGCTGACCAAAAGTGATCCCTTTATATGTTTCCAAAGTATTTTGGATTCTGTATCACACTTTTTTGCATACACATATTAATCCAAATTATGACATCTTAGGATGTCATAATAACATAATAATGTAATAACATAATAACATAATAACATAACAACTTAGGTTGTTACTTTTTGTTTTGTCTATCATCAGAATATAGGTGCCACTCAGTAACTTTGTCACTGTACCCTTAATATAAGAATAAAACCAGAAATACAACAATTTCTGCATTGTCTAACTCTTATTCAAGTATTTAATGACTTGTGCAGGCCTATGGCATAAAAGAGAAATACTACAGAGATTGAAAATCACTGTATAAACAATCATAATGTCCTGTTTTATACTGAGAATTTAATAAATGTCTTACTGTACTTAGTACTGCTTCTCCTTTTCTGTAAACACAGTACTCAAAAATATATGTGTGAACCAATGTGAGAAGATATACTGGTATAACTATGATAGAGCAGATGATATTGGTGATATCTGTTTAAGAATGACAGTATGTAATGAGGGATAAATCAAACCGAGGGAACAGAGAACTTTAAAACAAAAATACTAAGACTTAAAGAGGAGGAATTTCAGGTATTACAATACATCTTGTGACAATTATCCTATCTTCACTTCAAGCACTTAAAAAATGTGCTTGAGATGAAAAAAAGTAATTTTCCATTCCTTCATGGTCCTTCATGTATTTCAGAATTACTCAGTTCAATGCAAACAATGAGGAAGGATTCATCCAGGCCTTTGAGTGCAATTAAACTAATTTAATGTTGAAATATTAAAATAAATTTTAGAATTTTGACTGGGAGAAACTTCTGCTGATAGTTTTACTGAAAAAGGTAACACTGGATTTGAAAATACACATTGGAATCTATTTAAATTCAACATATATCTGAAATAAATGCTATATGAACACTAGTTAATGAAGATACCTGCAGTATTT
The DNA here is from genome assembly GCA_013397725.1 of Rhagologus leucostigma. Classification (NCBI taxonomy): domain Eukaryota; kingdom Metazoa; phylum Chordata; class Aves; order Passeriformes; genus Rhagologus; species Rhagologus leucostigma. The sequence continues at coordinate 267,471 of VZTD01010888.1, read as the reverse complement.
TTTTTTTTTTACCTTTCCTTGTTGCAGTATTCGTTACATCCTCATGGAACATGAAAATGCCATTCCCAAGAATTCCAAGATTATTGCCTATTGTAATGAAAAGTAATACCTGAATTTGACAAATTCTTCTCTGAAGGAACTTTCTGGAAAAATATGCAAATTATTTTTAATAGCAGGCTCTAGCTGCTTTTTATTGCTTACTCTCTTATTCCAAATATTTTTTATAATACATGAAATGTAATTGTTGGAGTTTTTTGGGGTTTTTATTTTAATTTTTAAGAAGAAAACACATTTTTCTTGTCAATTGTCAAAATGGATGTTTTGACATTTTCACTATCTACATGAAAACCTATGGAGCTATTTGGTTTTGATCTGTTGTAGAGAAAAAAGACTGTTAAACCTTTAGTACCCTTTAAACAGATGCATGACATAGGCTATGTAGAGTCTGGAACTTCAGAAACACCTTATTTCTGTTTAAGAATAATTTTTACTGTGGGCTCATAATGTCCGAGTTTCTGTCAGTTTAAGTACATTTCCTGAAATTTTGGTTTAAGGCTAGTTCTAAACGTCTGTAATGTAAGCTGAATTTCAGCCACTCTTGAAAAAATATATGTTTTACTAGAATGCACATTTAATGCTTAACCTAATGAACCTACTTAGAATGAGTTCTGAGAATCATATCCACAGAATTACGTATTTAGAGAAATCATAGTCAATGAAGATAGTTATTTTAATCACCCAGCTTGACTGTAAGTCACTGACATAGACAACTAATTATACACAATTGATTATGTATCAGTTGTAAATCATTAATATTCATGTGAGCAATCCCATTTCTATGGATAAAAGTATTGTGTGCAGTTTTGGGAACTCTAATATAAAAAGGATATAAAGCTATTAGAAAGCATGCAAGAAAGGCCACGAAGTTGGTGAAGGGCCTGGAGGGGAAGCCATACAAGTAGCAGCTGTGGTCACCTAGCTTGTTCAGCCTGGAGAAGAGGAGACTGAGGGGAGACGTCATTGCAGTTACAGCTTCCTCGTGAGGGGAAAAGGAGGGGCAGACACCGATCTCGTCTCTGTGGTTGATGCCATGTGTCGTGATCCAGGGGGTGTTCTGGTGGGGTGCTACGACCTCCGGATCCGACTTTAACAGAAAGTCGCTCGGCAGCCACTGCATTCACACAGACACACTCACACGCACCGGATAGCTGCTTCGACAAGCCGACGGCAAGGAGGCAGGAAGGGTCTTTGTGTGGAATTCCACGGCACAGGTTTATT
>VZTD01010888.1:166205-265721 GCA_013397725.1 Rhagologus leucostigma | reverse complement strand
GTGTGCATCTTTCGGGTGTGCACTTTCGGTGTGCATTCGGGGGTGCTTTCTGCCTGGATGTGGTGCACCAGAGGATCCTTAAATAAATACCGAGGTAAAACCCTTTTTCCCCTCTAACTGTGTTCGGCTTTTAATTCTAAGCCCAGGGAAAGGCATCATGGTGACCAGTGACAGGACCTGAGGGAACAGCATGAATGGCATGAGAGGTTTAGGATGGATATGAGGAACCCCCAGAGGGTGGTGGGGCACTGGAACAGGCTCCGCAGGGCAGTGGTCACAGCACCAACCCTGACAGAGTTCATGAAGCATTTGGAAAACACCCTCAGGCACACGGTGTGATTCTTGGGGAGTCCTGTGCAGGGCCAGAGTTGGACTGGATGACCCTCGTAGATTTCTTCCAACTCAGCATATTCTATGATTCAAGGGGTTTTTTCATTATTATTTTAATTTAACATTTTGTTCTGAAGACATGGACAAAGCACAAGGCAATAAAATACCCACCATCAGCTCCAGTTTGTTAATCTGCATTTCATTGTCCAGGCAGAGCACGTATTAAGAGGCAAAGAAAACAAAAATATACATAAGTAGTCCTATTTCAGCAAAACCAGTATTAATTCTATAGTAATGTCATGAATGCACCACCTGCCTTTGACATTCCAATTTTAAATCATTCTATAGGATTTATGAACCAAAATAAACTTTCTGACCCTTCTATTCTTATTTTCAGAAGAGTCATGAGACAGAAATATAAATTTCATCAATAACTTTGTAACTTTGTCTAGTTTTCTGATATTTTGTTCAAAGCACTATCTAACCTCTTATACAACGATTTTTAAAATTGTGGCTTAGAATTCTGTATTTTTGAATTTGAAAGCAGTCAATGCTCATTTTGGATGGACAGAACCACAAATTGTTGCTTTAAATACCATCCTCTTCTAAGTTCATTTGACTGTAAAAGGAATTAAATTGGCCTTTGGTAATGCTGATCAGCTGGTTTCCATGACCTTTCAACATTTCCTGTTCGGAGTTAGGATGAAAAAAGAAAAATTCAAGAGTGTAATGAGAACTGGCATATTACAACATTTAATAACTGAATAGAGACCAATGTAAAAAGTTTGATGATAATTAAAGACAAAGTTTTATTCATTTGCCTGAGTTCAATGGATTTTTAAGTCAATGTTAAAAATTCTTTGCAAAACATATTTCCCATTAGACCAAGAGAATTCATATTAAACATAATCATATTTATATCTTTGAATAACACCACAAAATTAGACTTTGTAGTCAGAAATTTGTGCTTGTCATCTTCAGTTCTGGGAAATACCTGCTCCTTTCTTAATTACAAACATCAAAGAAACGAGCACTTGCATTTCCCAGGCCAATAAACAAACAATTATTATTTATTTAAATTGCTTAATTTACTTCTATGTATCTGAAATGAGGCAAAATAGATATTTTATAATTAATGCACATGAAAACATAAAGAAATACATGGCATGATACTAAAATGTAAATACTCATCTCTCTAGTTTTAAATAGATTATCAGTTGCTCTTCTCAAACAAAAATTAATCAATGACTTGACACTTTTATGTTTAGAGAAAATGAACTCAAGTGAAAGGGACTCAAATGCAGCTGAAATTAATGTTTTGTTTTACTTCATGGGTATTCAGAAACATTGATTGACAGTGTTCCGTGAATGCTATTAATTAAAAAAATGCGCATGGAGGATCCTTGGGAACCTTCGTAATGCAAACCATCAGATGAGTTACTTCAAGATGAGCCATAGGAACTTGAAGCTTGAAAGTCATAGAAACACTGAATCATGAAATGGCCTGCCTTGGAAAGCACACTAAAGATCATTTACATCCAATATGCCTGCAGGGACACCTTTCACTGGACCAGTTGTGAGAAACTGAAATGTTACTGGTAATGGTTTAAACATTGCTATAAAAGATATTTTCCTGCTATGGCAAAACTGTATAAAGAAGCTGCCACCACCAAAGCCTACCTGTCCTTGAATATGCCTTCTGATGGAAACTTTGGACTGTGAGCTAAGTGGCCTAAGGTAACTTGAGATAAGATAAAGGTGACACTGTTGCCTAATTTTCTCAGGTCTAGGAAGAAGTAAACAAGACTGAGGATGAAGAATGTATCCACAAAGAAAGACAAACCTAGCAGCTGTTTTGAAAATTAGCTCTGGCTGGGATTAAGGTGGGGAAGAGGAGGAGAGAGTTTTTGGGTGTATGGTGTAACCTCTGCTCACTGGCAGTGAACATCCATCTTCCCTTACGCAAACTGGCTCAGTTATAAAAACCCCCACCGTGGGAAGGCCACATACACACAGGACACTCACGTGAGAGGCAGCTGAGAAGTGTCAGAAACCATCAAAGACCCCCAAGGTGCCCCCCCGACTAACTCCTGAGGCCTTGCACGAGCCTTGCACGTGATGCAAAGTGATGCAACAGATTCAGAGTCTGGTGCAAGAGACAGAGTCAAACTTGTAGTCTCCCCACCCAGGGAGGTACCTGGGTATTCCTACCCAGCCCAAATGTGTATTAATCCATTGAATCCATTGAATCCATTGAATGTTTTGTGGTACCCTCACCACCAAAAAGATCAGAAGACGAGGATCAAGAGGATGCCCTCGGGATCCATGGAGTGGTGATATTTTCCTCTTATTCTGTTTCTCTGTCACTCTCTTTCTCTCTTCCCGCCCCGTTTTCCTATTTCTTTCCTTTTCTCTCTCTTTCTCTCTCTATCTCACATTTACTATTACATAAAATCCACACTATTGATTTTGGCATGAGGTCTCGTTTGCACCTTAATTCAGGCAGAGGCATCTCTCTAACAATTTTGATAACCAGGTCTGAACACCAGGTTGCTCAAAATCACATCCAACCTGGCCTTCCACACTTCCACAGATGGGGCATTGACAACTTTTCTGGGCAACCTGTTCCATTGATTCACCACCCTCGCAATAAGGAATTCCTTCTTAATATCTAATCTAAACCTACCCTCTTTCAGTTTGAATCCATTGCCAGTTTTCCTGACACTACATGCTCTTGTAAAAAGTCTCTCTCCATGTTTCCTGTAGGCTCCCTTCAGGCACTGGAAGGCTGCAATTAGGTCACCCCAAAGCTTTCTCCTCTCCAGGCCGAATCCCAATCCCAATTCTCCCAGCCTTTCCTCATACTCCATCCCTCTCCAGTGGTGCTGTGTGGTGGTGCTCCATCCCTCTAATCAACTTGGAGGCCCTCCTTGGGATTCACTCCAACAGGTCCGTGTTCTTCCTGTGCTGGGGAAAGAGAGTTTCTTCCCCCTCCCCACCCCCTTGCAATGAGGTAAGATAGTATCCAGTAACATCTTGGTCCTGGCCAGGCCCCCTCAGCCACACACCCTCTCAGCTACTGCAAAAAATTAACCCTGTCCTTGGCCAAAACCGGGACACAAACTAACACTGAAATGGGGCTGTGAAACAGTCCAACAGGGAATTCATCTGATCCCACTGTATGAAGTGTCTGATATGAAAAATCATAGTATTGGTCATTTTTGGAAGATTTTATGATGGAATTGGCTGAACATCACTAAAGATATTTTTTAATAGAAAGAGGAACTGTAGGCATAAACTGTAAGTGCATACTGAAGGTATGCAAGAAAATTTTGAGAAGCTAGGACATGCAACATTAACTTAATCTCTCTATGAAGACAGACAAATAATTTCAGTTCAAATAAAAAAGGCTGCTTGCCAGTATCAGGTGTGTTTTGATAGTGGGTGTGCAGATACTTTATTTTTATCCATTTTCACAGAGCTCTTTGAATATGCATTTTTTTATCACTAATTAACTACAGTTAAATGAAAATGGATTTTTAACACTCAATAAAATTTTCTCTCATAAATAAATAAATATATAAATAAATATTTTTTAAAATTGATATTTCATATAGCAGTCTTTGAAAATCTTGGCATCCTTAATTTTTGTTACACATAGTTCCAACTGATAAAAGTAAGTGTGGACCATAGTAATAGTTGGGATATCCTTTATATCTTATTATTAAAGAACTGTGATACAACAAGTAAAGAAATCAAAGGATAGTATAGATATTTCTAGGCTGTTTGCCTGATATTGACTTGAAATTCCCAACCTGGAAGTAAATTTCCAAGCCTACCACCACACTGCCCTGACAAGAACAATATGAACTTTGCCCAAGATTGTTAGACTCTTTCCTCTATCAAAATGAGTCAGAAAGGTGTCAGGCAAAAGATGCAACACCAGGAAAAAAAAAGAGGTCTGAGACAAAAGATAACAATAGCACACAAAATTTGTCATGATTTTCAGAAGCCTGCCCTGTTCCACTCCTGTAAATTACAACTATCAATGTTTTCCCTTAGTCACTCACATTTAAAGGATAAATCTTATGAAGTTTCCAAAGATAAAAACACTTCTGGCCTAATTTTCTAGTGTGCCAACACCCACAGCTGCCTGTGAAATCAGTGCAGGTTTTGGGTGTTCAAGATTTTTGAAAATCAGGCCACTTATTTTTAATTAAAAGACAGATAAAGGAAAACAGAGAAAGAAGACATTTATAACTATGTCTAGGCAGTTGGAGTTTTTTGACCTCTGCTTCTTATACTCCTCATAAATGTCATGCTGTTACCCTGTGCTCTCCTCGTCCGTTTCTTGTGTCCACCCAGTTTTACAGTTTTAGTTCATAACTTTTTGAGGCAAGGTATATATTTTAATGACAAGGGAATACAGGGTGTAGCACAAACAGGCTTTGAAGTCTTGCTAAATACTTTCATTATTTCCATAACATTAATTAGTAACAGTAATAATCAGACAGAGACTTCATCACTTCAAACTCTGAAGCAATTTCCACAGATACTGAGCAAAACTAAAAACTGTAATCTCCACAAATTTAACAGAGCAAAAGGGTATCTGTGACAATATACAGCACAGACCGTCATCCAGTGATGTTTGTCTCCCAACCATTGAACTATATGACTTGGTAAAAGTTGCTGTTGCTAGAATGGTCTTTTTAAAAACAGTAGACTTCACAGATAGGATTCTAGACTCTCTCTGTGTTTACATTAATCCTTTTTATTTATTACACAGTTATTATTTATATATATGTATACATACTTGTTTTGTGAAAATAAAATGTTAGATGTAGTTTTCAAATTGCCTCTGTCTCTTTCATTGATTGCCTCTTGACACAGTTGCATTTTATTATTCCTTAGATAGGTACGACAAACATGGAAGTATTTTTATGTAATTTATCTTCCATTTTGCATTCACAGGCGAAATATCCTATAAACAGAAAGATTGTGTTGTGAAATCCTTCCCTCAGGTTTTGGAATCTACTTTTTAAATTTTGGGTATTTGGCTCACACATTTCTCATTGTGTATTGAGAAGTCACTCACTATATATAGGGTCTTAGATCTTACAGCATTCTTTGTTTGTGAAGTTAATAAAAACTGTTGTGTTGACAGGTATATCTGACGCTACATTATAATTTATAATGAAGTAGAGTAGCTGTATACACTCACAAAGCCTCTCCAGGTAAAACAGACCAAAAGGCCTGAAGTCATGTAATCACAGTCAACAGATAATTTGAAAGTCATGAAAAATTTAGAAGAGAGATAAATAAAAATGAAGTGAAAAAAAAGGGGTTGAAAGCAGCCTAAGAAAAGCCTGAGGCATCTGAAGAAAGTCATTACTGATGCAAGACAAGGGATATACTAAAGATAGGTAACGTCAAGTGGGAACTATAATGATCCAGACTTAAAGCGTGGCTGCCTGCCTATTGATAGACAAATAAACTACTGTAGACCTGCTTAAGCCTTTTATTCTGCTGATGGTTATCTTTGGCAGGAACAAAAGATTCTTCTTACATATAAAGTTGATAAAGTGGCCTGTTCTTTGGAAAAATTCTGGGAGCAACCGTCACTAGTTCTAAATAGTTCTTTTAGGAAATGAAAAGAAAAAGATAAGTTGAAGGGAAAATTCCCAATGCATAATGATTTATTAATAACCACAGATATTACTTCCATCTGGAATTATCAGCACAGGGATTTAAAGCATATCAGTCAGCCTAAATATTCATTTTTAAACTAAGAACTTATGGATGAACAAGTATGAGGAATTAATTGTGTTAATTGTTCATTAGAATATTCCTAGTATGTTTCTTGATCCCAAACCCAGCTTAGAAAAACCTATTGGCACTAGAAATGATCTAGACATGGATCAGTAGTGGCACACATACAGTTGTGCTTTACTTGTATAAAATTGTTTAAGTTTTTTTACACAGCCGAATTTTCAAGTGAGACCTGATGCAGACAGAAATAAAGTCGTGGCTGTAGGCAGTAGATGTGGTATTTCTTACCAATAAGAACCTAATCAGTCAAGCCAAGGACACATCTCTTACTCGCTGCTTATAACTGAGTTACCATCAGATTGCCTTCTATTATTCACAACTGGAGACTCTTAGAGAACAGACTAGATTACCTTAAAATTGATGAACACAGATGGCAATGCTAGCTATGCATTGGTTTGTTTTGTTTTTTTTTTTTGGTCATTCAACAAATGTGAGTCTTTCTGAGTTCATCCAATTATGTAAGAAGTAGGGAAGGAGAAATAGTAGTTCATTTTTAATTACAATATTTTATCATGCAATTTGTTACCTCAACATAAATTTCAGCAATGTTGAATTAAATTCATTCAAATAGTAATAACAACAACACAGGTGCTAAGATGAGGTATTGATCTTGTATTTACATGGTGACTTCATTGTGCGTAGTCGCTCAACACCGCTGAGAACACTTCTTGTGTTGCTACCCATTCTTATTTTTAAAATAAAAACCTGTAATCCTTCCACTTTAACCAACCAAAGCTCTTTCACTCCATTCTGTGCAATAACTGAAGCAGAAATTTCTCCTGTGATTTCAAAAGAACTTACATTTATCTGAGAACTCAGAAATTTAGTCTAGTATTTGAATTCTTGCTCAAGTATTATTTTTCAGTTCCATTAAAGGCATTATTTTTTATTTTTTGCTATAGTCCCACTCATTATTACACCTTGGCAAAATATAGTGCTTATTTTTAAGCTGTTTCACTGTGGCTCACTGAGAATCTCCTGGATACACAAAGCTGCTAATTGAGCTATAGAAACAGTGATTGGTGAACTTGTTTGTATAAATGCCGTGTGTCTTAATTTCATTAAAGGAATTTTTGAATACAATAGCAACAGGTTCTGAAGGAGAAAGAAACAGTGATCATAGCAACATTAATAACATAAATATTAACAATGTATGCATATCATTTTGGGATTTATCTGCATAAAAAGGGATTGCATATACATAAAATCATTAATTTTTCTATCTTTGAAAATATAAATTCAATTTTATTGAATAACTTTCATATTTTCATAGATGTAAAAAGAAATTAATTTAGAATCTAGATCTAGGAAAGTAAGCATAAAAATATTCATAATAGTCAGGAATTTCAGAGTCTAAATTTCTTTCTCACCTATTCTCATTCTCAACTAATTAGTTTTGACTTCAAAATTCTCACCTGTAGGTTCCTCTCAAAATGTATAGATAGAGACATAGATAAATAAATAAATAAATATTAGATGTTCTTAGCTACACAAACATGGACCTGGCATAATTTCAGTGACACCAAGTATTTTTTCCTCTTTTTGGCTGTTTTACATTACAATAGGAATAAGAAGTTTAGAATTTTGCTTAAAATTTTGCATTCTCTGTCTTGGATTTATTGCCTATGACTTTAGGTGTTTTATTGAAATGTGTCAGTTAGATGCCCAGTCGCTGCACACAGAGCACAGAGAGAAGGATGTCGGTGACCTTCTAGGAACTGAGTCGTAGTCAAAAGAACTTCTCTTTCTGTGTTGATTCCTGGGGAACTCTAGGTCATCTCCTTAGATTAGGCATTTATGTCTGTTTCCAAGGCAAAATGAGAGAAACACTAAAATGCCACTAAATGGAGACATTAATTTTAGAACTGTTGCCCATGACCTAAAGAGGTAGATGGAAAGAGAAAGATGCAGGCAGATATCCACATTTTTAGGGCTATTAATCTATGTGTTTTTTGAAAGCAACCTTCCTATGCCATTTAAACTTCTTGGTTTGTAGGTCAGACCTATACAACACACAAAAAGATCCTCAAAAACTCCCCTCTTCAAAGCCATAAACCCTCCCACCGCCAAAAAAACAAAAAGAAAAAACCTAGTATTGTGGTTTGACGCTGGTTTAAATGCCAAAGAACATGAAATCTAATTACTTATTTGCTACTGCTGTAATTAAGCAGAGCAAGGGGAAAATTAAACCTTAAATTTAGGATTATTGAGGAAAACTGAAGAACTACAAGGCAAAACAGGCACACACGAGCAATTACAGTATAAAGGAGATTTACCAACGGAATTAAAAGTAAAAAGAAACAATAAGAAATTAAAACACACTCCTCCTTCCTTCAGCACTCCCTCTTTCTAACTCACTTGCACAAAAGGATAACAAACATGGCATTTGGTCGGTGTTACAGTTCTTAAAAAAAAAAGTCTTTTTCTTACGCTTAAGGAAAAGGGTTTCTTCTCCTACGCCATGGAATCTTTCACAACTCAGGAATCCGCCTGGTTAAACATAATTAGCTGACGTGAAAAAATATCTCTCCCATGAACATCTCACCGTCCTTTNCTTTTCCCGCCGCCATCTTCAGCTTCGTCTCACATGACTTACTTTCTCTTTCTTTCTCTGACCTTGAAGCTGTCTTGTTGAAGAGTTGATTTTCTTCGGGCTTTACATTAGAGAAAGTCTCTCTCCCTTTATGCTGCTGGCTGCATAGTTCTTCTTCAGCTGGATATAAGCTGTGTTGGATGCAGAAAGCTTTGCTGACTCCTGCCAGGCGTGTGCGGAGCCGCGTGGGAGGGGGGAGGGGATGCCCGCCAGTCCTCAGAAGCCATGCTGTGTGCTCTCAGCTACGTGGCAGCTTAGGGCTGTTTCTTAGCTGTCTGCGGCTCTGAGACGGTTCTCCTGCAGTGACCCGGGGGCCTGTGCCCCGGCACTGGGGGAGGGGAGGCCCGGGCCTGCTCCAAGAGGTGGAGCCCAGGGCCCATCTTTCCCCCCTCCCCACGAGAAAGGTAGAACAGAAGGGAACTTCCAGAGCTTGGGCTGTCTTTAAATATGAAAAATCGCGAGAAGCGATTGGTCTAAAAGACTGTCCATCAAATATGATCCAACCCACTACACCTAACCCAAGCAAAAAAAACCCCCAAAACAAAACAAAAAAACCCCCAAAAACAATAATAAAAAAGTCCATATATATAAAAACTTATATATGTATTCTAATTACTGGGAAAGCCAGCTATTCATTGTTGTTTTAATTCTTGTTTGCTCTGACAAGGCCAGTAAAGATGGCATTGACTGTGTTAAATCTACAAAAGGGTAAACTGCTGTTGTTCTAGCAGCAGAATGTAATTCAGAATGTAGCTTCTCCATATAAAGAATGGGCTTACATTTTTTAAAAACATCTGTAATGAATTATACTATTTAAAAAATTCCAGGCTGCTCTAGCTACCCTACTGCTGAGAGTGCTTAACGGAAGTCAACAAAATGAACTGTCTTACTGATACTGTTTGTTGAAACATTAATTCAAATTTCAGATGGAAAAATAAGAAGTTCTTTGGAAAGTAGGCCTGTTCTCTATCAAAGTTTACATAGTACTGTTCTGCCCAAGCTGGAGCATGTAGGTATAACCAAACAATAAACAAAGATTAAAAGAACAATCAAGCTGGAAATAACACTTGAAATGTCTCAGTTTTCATGTTTTAGGTAGCATTGTTTAAACTGATATTTCTTTTGAATATAGGGCTTTTTTGTTTGTTTTTTGTTTAATTTTGGTTTATTTTTTCAATTTGCACGTTTGTTCTTAGACTCAAAAAAAGCCAAGCAGATACAAGTGTGACAAAAAGACTGGAAATGTTAAAATGTGATGTGCCCAGCTCGGATTATGGAATCAGTGGGCACTAAGCGCTTGGCAGGGAGATGCTGTGCCATTCCCTGTATGTATGTTGATAACCAAAGCGTTGTACGAAGTGAATGCCACTTCAGTTTTATGAGCTTTTTATGTGACATGGCATATCAAATCTGCCAAGCAGAGGACCATCTGGAAACAGGTCATCAGAATGGATTCTGACACCATTTGACAGGCGAGAGTGAAGGTGAAGAACAGAATGGGCGGGGGGAAACCACCCCACTCCCCAAACTCTCTGGCCATTAACCAGCAAAGATTAAGTAAAATAAATTCAGTTTCATTCTGGAATATTACTTAATAAAAGAACAGATTTACCCAACTGAATTTAAAAGCAAGTTTTAAAATGTACGTGTTTATGGTAAAGCTGTTCTTTTGCTTCCTTTTTTCTTTCAGTTACAAAAGCACAAATCTTCCTGGGCATAACAGAAGTGTTATTCTTTTTCCCTCTTCTTTTTCTCCATCTAGGGAATAAAAATGTTTTTTAAAAGCTTCACAGCCTGATGTTCAACACACACTGTAGAAACACTCACGGGCAGATTTTTGATAACAGTTCTGAAGCCATTAGGCTACTGTAGTTCAGCTGAGAAGATATTACACAATCACATATGTCACTGCACAAGCAAAGCTGTGCTCTGAATGTCATTCAGTTATTAGAATACCACAGGCCCTGAGAGTTTGACCAAAATGAAGACCCATGAAAAGTGGTTATTTTCCCTTGTTTCCTGGGTTATTAAGGCAAATTTATCACTTATATAGACATTCTTATCAGGAGTGGATTATAAATGAAAAGTCTGTCTGCCAGAACTGAAGGGTCAAAATACTCCTTCAGTTTCAAGTCTTTGAGAACTGAAAACATGCTTTGCACTTTGTATGCTAGAGAAATGTACATAGAATCTCACTGAAGACAGTCTGAAGACAGACTGAAGACAGTCACAGTCTAAAAACCTGAACAAAACAGACCACAGAGTGGTTTAATGTTACACTACAATTCGTCAAATAAATCAATTTAAGAAAACATTTCCACTGGCTCTTTGCTGAACTGAAATCACTCAGGTGGACATGATTGTAGTTCCACTCTCAAGACTCAGTCTCAGGCACTATTATAAATCTCATTCTCTCTTTCTCTCTCTCTCTCTGTATGTCTCTCATTTGTTTTCTTCCTGCTTATTTTTTGAACACTGCTTGGAAAACAAGTGCTTCTGAGCTCTAGAGATGCTTGAATGAGTTTCAAGGTTGAAATGTTGGAGAGTGGTAAGAGAAGAAGTAAGGATTCCTGCTGATTGGCCTAGCAATAAATGGAAAAGAAGTATTTTTAATTCTCTGAAACTAGTTATTGCAGAAAGGAAAAGCTCTAGACCCAGTTCTTTTATATTTTCATATAAAACAAATTTATATTTTAAAATGAAAACGATACACCTAGGAAATCCAAGACCTTTTTTTTTTTCTAATGCAATTCAGGTTTCTTCTTGAAGCTGTCGGTGTTAGTGTGATTTATGTGGATATGTTACTACTGAAAAGTAGCGAGAATGTTATGTCATGTGCTGTTAACTCCAGGAATTTTTTCCTTCATCCAATGGCATACTGAATGTATACAGACTTTGCTGGATATTGTAATTAATGATCTAAATTTTTGAAAACAGCAACTAAACTCATTCATCTTTAATGATGACTAAGGACAGGAAGAAGTTGTACTTCAGTCCTTCTATGTGGCCAGACTGTAAAGGCCAAGTGTCAGAATAATTATATAAAATATTGAGGTGAAAATTCCAGGGGAAATAACTTATTCAGGCATTTTCCTCAGGTATCCTTGGAGAAATACTATTTTGAAGTACAAAAGAGCCAGTGCTGAGAAGCTCCTTGGTAAGGGCAAGAAGACAGAAACTCCACTACACAGACAGAGCAGAATTCCAAAATAATTAACAGATCTCTTCCTTTCTCTATTACTTTAACTCAATCCAGTCAGACAGAACTGCTAGAGCAGTTCATCAGGATATGAGACTGAGATTTCATCTCTAGTTTAATTAATAAACTAGTAGTTAATCCAGGGTGATCCAAATGCTCTCTAAAGGGCCATTTGCTAGTTTGTTGATGAGGTTCCCTTTCTAAAATGTATTCTTGATAAATATTTAATTACTATATTTTCATAAAAGGACAAGAGTTAGTAAACCATTTTTTTCCAAACAGGGAACAAGGGGGATAGGAGACGAAATCTCAAGTGGAGTTCTTTTATTTTACACGTCTCATCCTCCTCTATAGAACCGAAGATTAATGGATGACATGCTGTTATTTTCTACTTCGAAATACAGCAATATAGGATTTAATCTTTTTGTTGCCATGACACCGACCAAAAAATGGGTCAGATGTGGTGTTAAGAAAAGATTTGAACTGAATTTTAATGTCTCCATAAGGCCTCTTTTATGACGTCTATACATTTCCATTTTTCTATAATATGTACATATAGATCTATACTGATCTATCTATTCTGTAAATATATTTTTGATACAGACGGCAAATCTAATCTCTCTTTTGTAGATGGTGAACCAAAAAACAAAAAAATAGCTCCTCAGAGGAGAGATGGAGAAATGTTAGCGCAGAATATCAGCTACTAGCCAGTACCATGGTCTAGATGATCAGCAACCCATTAGTGTTCAGCATGAGAGATCTTTGTTCCATACTGACTGCAATTTTGGCATTTATTTGAAGAAAAGGGCTACCAGAATATTAGTGCTATGTTCCCTAAAAAGCAAATGACATGCAAGAGGCAAGATAAAAGGGTAGTGGCTTGGACAGAAGAAGATAAGAGTTACACACTGAAAATTAATCACTGGAATCTTTAAATTATGGATTGCAGTGAAGGAGAAGTCAGTGAATGGATTTAAAAAGTATGCTGGCTTATTTAGACTGATTTATGTAGGAAAATTTCTCCCGATGCATAAAAATAATATACAACGAGTTTGAAGAGAGACACGGAGAAGACAGGTTAATCTGCAGTACATATGGAGCCTGAAAAGAGCGTAAAGAAATCAAAGGAGGGCAGAGAAAAAAGGTGAATGACCTTTTAGACAAACTAAGTGCGCAAAGAGAGGGGAGAAAGAGAGGAAAAACTGGATTTGGACCAATCAGCTGAAAGACCCCTCTTAACAGCAAAAAGAAGGTGTTCAAACAAATGCTAATGGGGATTTGTCTAATGTCTGATTTGTGAAGTGCTGTATGGTTCTGTGTAGGTTCTCCTACATTTACATAGAAAATAAGCTTATGAATACATTCTAATGGCTTTATTTAGAATACTGTCATGTAATAGCTTGTTATATCATACACCAGGTAGAAAAAAAATTGCTGAAGTCTTAGCTAAAGTAATATTCTGTTAAAGAGTAAAGGCAGAGATTGCTAGGCACTTCTAGATGCCTTTTCTTGTACTGTTTATTTGATAATGTAAAAGCATGGAGAACATGAACTCCATCTTAACTAAAATCAGTCCACTGTTAAGTTTTTGCTGGTATAGATTTTTAATCTCTTTGTCAATGTAATAAAAATAAGAAGTTATAAATGAACTGATTAGCTTGCTCTTTTTCTGTGGAACTTCTTCCTAAAGAGATCTGTAGAATATTTTATCACTTACTAGAAACAAACTTTTAAATTTGCACAGGGAGCAATTGAAATTAGAGTATTAGAAGATCCTAAATGGGAACAAGGTAACAGTGAAAGAAAACTAATTTTCCACTCTCTATAGCATTCAATCTGAAGCAGCAAAGGAAAAATTACTGGTGCGAACTTGGTGAAAGAAAACTTCACTTTGGATGAAAACCCAACAGTGGAATTCCAAACTGCCACTTAACACCTTCTATTAACTGAAAATTTTGTTTTGACTGGTTATTAAAGGGCAAGTCATATCCTTAATTTATATGTGTGTTTGCATTGATAACATGGCATTATGCCTTTGCATTTTTAGTTTTATGTCGAAGGTAAATGTACTTTGACAACAGATATAATTTGTTTTAAATGAAATGAGAAGATGTGGCAGGCAGACTGGGATGATCTCTTATGTGCAGTGCCACTCTATTTTGTAAGCATTTAATAGTGAGTTTTTGGTAAGTAATTCTTTAACAAGGTCTAAATTTTGACTCATTAAACCCATTTTAATCCCTGCATTTATCAGAGTGCACAAAATAGTTGTCTTCAACACTGAGGTAAATCATGTGTTCACTGCTCAAATTTAATGCTCAAGGTGAAAGATATAAAAAATGGATAAAGTTTTCTTTCCCACATGAAGCATGTAGGTGTGCGGGAAAAATGGGGAAGGTGAAGAGATTTGACAAAAGTTGGAAACACAAGTTGCTGCAGCCCGAAGGTGAAGTAACTAATCTCCTGGTGACTTATGGGGGGTTTTTTCACTCTGTCTTGCCTAGCAAGTCATAAAAAAATCATACCTTAACTATTCTAGCCAGCTGTCACCTTTATGAGTAAGGTCTTATTCTACAAAGCTACAGATGGGCAGGTATAGAGATACCTATTTCTGTACAGCAGACAGTAAATATTTATTCACTGCCGGTAGGTCAATTCCAATTAACTGCAAAAAAATTTCTCTTCAGCCATTTATTTGGCCAAGGAGAAAAAAAAAAAAGAAAAAAAACATACCAAAGCAAAGAAAGAGTAAATGATATTGAGGAAAAATTTAAAAGCAGGAAGACAAAAGTCTTAGTGCATTATGCCCCAGTCAGGCCTTATCCTGAAAGGTGTTTGGTGAGTTAATTGACTGATATTTGGTTTAAAATTTACACCAATGAAATGAATTCAAGTAGTGCACATAATCCATACAGGCAAAACAAAGAAAAAGAAATAGAAAACTGAGTCAGTATGGCATTTTCTAAGAAAATGAATTTCATATTAAGTGATTATTAATTGTTTGCAAAGTGTTGTAAAATATTATGCCATACACACAATAAATGCTGAAAATTATCATGCTTAAGAATCATGCATTTGTTAGCACTAGAGGCCACTTAAACGGAACTTAAGAGCAGGAAACCGTCAAAAGATACTTTTGTACATCTTGTATAGGATATCAATATGCAATTAGAAATTGAGGAGGACTGGAAATGTTAGCCTTAGTGGAGTGTCCCTTGTAATGTTTCCTGATTTTTGTTTCTGTACACTACTGAGTGTAAAGCACATTCCTGCTACCATTTCATTTTATCTTAAAACATTAAGATGTAGAAGCTCCTCTGCAGTCCATGGTGAAGACCATGGTGAGGCAGATGTCCTTTTGCAGCCCATGGAGGTCCATGGTGGAGCAGAGATGTACCTGCAGCCCCTGAAGGACCCTACGGTGGAGCAGATGGTTGCACACTGAAGGAGGCTGTGACCCTGTGGAGAGCCCATGCTGGAGCAGGCTCCTGGCAGAACCTGTGACCCCACAGAGGACCCATGCTGGAGCGGTCTGCTCCTGAAGGACTGCACTCCATGGAAGGGACCCATGCTGCAGCAGCTGATGAAGAACAGCAGCTTGTAGGAAGGGGTCATATCGGAGAAAGTTGTGGAGGACTGCAGAGGGTGTGGAGAAGGGGAAGAATATGAGGAGGAAGGAACAGTAGAGACAATGTAAAATGAATTGCCCACGACCCCGATTCCCCATCCTTCTGAGCACTCAAAGGTAGGCAGTAGAGAAATCGGAAGGGAAGTTGAGCCTGGGGAGAAAGGAGAAGTAGGAGGAGGGTGTTTTTAAGATTTATTTTTATTTGTTTAACAGACAATAAATTACATTTATTTTTCCAAGCTGAATCTGTTTTGCCTGTGACAGCACCTGGGGAGTGATCTCTCCCTACCCTTATCTCAGTTTACAAGCCTTCTGTCATATTATCTGTCCGCCTTTCCATTCAAGGAGAGGAGTGACAGAGCAGCTTGGTGGGCACCTGGTGGCCAACGAAGGTTAACCCACCACAGATACAGAGGAAGCTTAATAGAGAAACCTAAACATTATGGTATCTAGTTAAAAATTATGAATGGTTTTTGTGTGCTAAAGATGTTTTTCATATATTACAAGTCAGACAAATATTAGATAAAGCCAGATAGAATCCATAACATGGGTATGAGATGCACTCTCTCTTTCTCAAAAAGAGTGCTTATACTGCAAAATTGCACTGTTTGCTGTGGCTTGCTTTCCTATTAAACCTATTTCAGAAATTGCTTCTGCTCACAAGGCAGGAAGACCTATGCCATAAGGATGTCTGTCCCTACTTTTGAATAAAATGGATTGTGACTTGCATTTTCTGCTGAACTCAGTGTTGTCAATATACGTTAGCTTTGCTCCGAGCATGCCTAGACAGTGGTGCCCATGGGGGAACACAACGTTACCGATACCTAAACAATAAACCTCTAACAGCTCTATGAAGAAGACAACAGTTGCATCAACTAGTGCAGCATGTTTTTTGCTGATGCAGAGCTTTGACACCTAACAAGATTGCTTCTTAGGGACAGCTGATCTGCTTAGCGCCATGGGAGATTGTAGGCAACTATGTTCTGCCCAGGGAACCTAGCTGCTGAGTTTGCATCTTAATCTGTGCATGTCTCCTCCACAAAGAGTTCTAACAAAGGACTAGTGGCATCTCTATGCAAAATTCCATACTGGATAAAGGATGAATTCTCACTATACCCCAAGGAGTTTCAGGAAGCATTAGATGTCTCAAGCTTGTGATAATTTACTATCCACAGCCATAAACAGACACCACTTTATCCCTGAGCTCCTCCTAAGGTTACATATTTAAATTCCATTTCCAGAGCCTTTATTCAAAATTAAGTGTTAAAACATTTCTTCGCAGCTCTTCTAAATAAGTAGAAGCTAAATTCAGCTAAATAAGTAGAAGGGCTAAATTCAGCGGGTCAATTATTAATATCAAATTCTTCATTCAGTTCCCTCTGAGATCTGACTGAACAAGTTTTGTTATTGTCTGAGTTCTGGTCCGAGATTTTGTTATTGTCTAAGTTTTGGTCCGAGATTTTGTTATTGTGTAAGATTCAGGGGCTGATGGATCTAATATGGCTCTGTACATCTTCTGAGTAGGGAAAGAAGTTAAACAGAATTTTGCATGGTATACAAGTTATCTGGCTGGGTGATTTTTCAGTCTACCTGATCTAATTACCTTTATTACCACCTCCTCTGCAAATAAAGAGTTCAGCTTGTCTTTTTGTGGATTTGAGAATGCAGGCATTTGATGGCTGCATGGAATACCTTCATTTCAGGGTTTGAAATATGGAATCATGAATTTATTGAGAGTCACACAGACACCAAAACTATCTGATTGTGGGTTTTGGAATGATTAGTGTGGATTTGCCGCAACCTGCTTCTGATGAGAAAGATGCGGGTGCATATTTACTTCTCTCAGTCTCTGTTTCTGTCTCTGTGTAGAACAGGATTTTTTTCCCTTTTTCCCTAGTGCATCGTATCTCTGCTTGGTGTATCTAATTGATTTTTCTATTTCAGAGGATTGGAACTCTGCCAGTCTTGTAGGGTCTGCCTGAAGCTTTTTATAGACTTCTCCTTCCTGTTCCCTTTGCTTTCCTTGTGACTCTTTTCCTATTGTCGGATTTTCTGTATTTAAGTAGTTTTTTATTTAATTTTTGTCTTGTTTAAGCAGGAGATGAAAGGAACTGCTTCCTTCAGGTTGCTGCTTTGGTAGGCTTTCCAAGATATGAGGGTGGCTCTCTAAGCTGTCTTAGAGCAACAGATAAAGACAAGATCAAGGGCCTGCTCTGCTGATGTTACAGGGAAGTTACAGGTAATTAAACAGAAGTCGAAGATGTATTAATGTGTGACAGAAACAAATTTAAAAAAATTTAAGCAATTTATAATAATGTTACTGTAATCACATTACAGGTTTTACACAGAACCTGTCTTATGGCCCCTGTAAGAACTAGACAATATTGAAGACTTGGTAAGATGTGTCAGTAAGGGGAAAGCTGCTGAGGTTACTAAGGGTGCAAAGAAAGTGGTTCTTGCTGTTTTCCTTCTATAAATCCCTGCTGGAGTTTTCAGAAGGGCTGTGTTCCAACATGTATAATGTATGTCTTCCTAGGACCACTGCATGTTTTGATTACTAGACAGAAGGAAAGCAAAGGTGAACAGATGAAAAAAAAATCAGAAATTATTTTTCTTTTCCTCCCAGGTATTCCAGACAAAAGGAAGGGTTTAAGTGCATCCATGTTCATCCAGGATTTTCAACAGCTTCATAATCTTAACTGAATTTTTACTCAGGTTTTAATGAGTGTAATAAAATCAACTTAATCTGAGGTCACGGGAGGTGTGAAGGAAGCTTTTCTCTAAACAAACTGCATTTTAACTTTATTTGACCAAGTCCATAGTTCAGTATTGATAAGTGAAAATGAAAATAAAAGTGGTATTTTAAACCTTATACACATGCTTAATAATGAGAGCCTAGAGAATTTATATTGTACTAGTTAACTTTTTTCTGATAATAGATAAAGTAGAAATATAGGGTAGATAAGAAAAAAATAAATATGAAGCTAAACTATATGTACATAAAACCTTTGTAGCATGGGATGTGATTTAATAGGTTACTGGAAATGAAATTCAGGTATTAACTCATCAGAAATTAATATTATAAGAAGCTGCAAGAATGAGGGACTTTTGTATTATTTACAAAATAATTCGTAGTTCCATGAGCTGTTAAGTTCATTTTAAAATTTATTCAGTCATGGCATCAGGCTATTTGATCAAAGAACTGATGCAAAAGCAAAATGGATAAAAGCTTTCTCTCAGTCAAAACTGATCTAAACTTTCTGAAGGGCTGACTTGTTCAACATGCTTTTCATTATGCACTTATCATTTGTGACTAG
Organism: Rhagologus leucostigma; assembly: GCA_013397725.1. NCBI lineage: Eukaryota > Metazoa > Chordata > Aves > Passeriformes > Rhagologus > Rhagologus leucostigma. The sequence goes on along the minus strand of VZTD01010888.1, from coordinate 246,825 downwards.
AACCTGGTACGCCACAGGTCTTTTGCATCATAACTTCCTTGTCTTTTGTCAAAAATCTAGTCCTCTAACGTTAACAAGAAGTTGCTGCCCTCATTTGGGAGAATATGTTTCTTCTGTAAATTCATTCATTTAGGTTCAATTCTTTCTTTCTGTTGCAGAAATATTTTTCTTCCCTAAGGTGTCTCGATGCCTGTTACTTCAGAGCTCAAGACATACGTGTCTCTATAACCGAAAGAGAAAATACCATTTTTGGTTTCCCAGTATGAACTGCCACAATCAGCCAGAACAGAAATTGTCCACTTAATGATTTGTCCACCCTTATAATTCCAGCTAGAGTCAAGAGTTAGATCTTCTCAGGTACTGGAAGAAAACCTCATTAAAGAGAACAACTCCTGAAAGTTCGAAGAATGAGATAATACATTATGCCACATCTATACTCAGTTATTAGAGTACAGATATGCTGAATCTGGACTACTACTATGAACAGATCGGGAGCAGCCCTGCCAAGAAGGACTTGGGGCTGCTGATGGACAAGAGGCTGGACATGACTCATCAATGTGTACTTGCAGCCCAGAGAGCCGAACACGTCCTGGGCTGTATCAAAAGCAGTGTGGCCCGCAGGGTGAGAGAGGGGATTCTTCTTCTCTACTCTGCTCCAGTGAGACCCCACCTGGAGTACTGCATCCAGCTCCCAGCTCCCCAACACAGGAAAGACATCAACTTGTTGGAGAGAGTCCAGAAGAGGCTACCAAGTTGATTAGAGGAGACAGAGTACCTCTCCTATGAGGAAAGACTGGGAGAACTAGGATTGGGATTCTGCTTGGAGAAGAGAAGGCTTTGAGGTGACTTAATTGCTCCCTTCCAGAAGGGAGTTTATAAGAAAAATGGAGAGAGTCTATTTACAAGAGCATGTCCTGTGATAGGACAACAGGGAATAACTTCAAACTGAATAAGACTAGGTTTAGACTAGATATTAGGAAGAAATTCTTTATTGTGAGGGTGGTGAGGCGCTGGAACAGGTTACCCAGAGAAGTTGTGGATGCCTCATCCCCAAAAGTGTTCAAGGCCGTATTGGATGGAGCTCTGAGCAATCTGTTCTAGTGAAAGCTGTCCTTGCCTATGGCAGGTGAGTTGGAACTAGATGAACATTAAGGTCCCTTCCAACCCAGGCCATTCTATGATTCTATGTTTCTATGTCATGTCTACATTGCAAGAAGGATAACATACTAAATGTGTTGGTATGCAAACTGCTGGCCCTCTGACCTGAGCCAGGAACGAAGAGTTTGAGGAATTATTTACGTAACAAAAAAAACATTTTAGGAGAAAAAATTAAAAAATAATTTTATGGACCATATTTATACTGTAATTCATTAATGAATAACCAGAAATACTGTTTGAAATTCTTCTCTTATTTTTTTGTATGCTTCATTTACATACTAACAGAGTGAACCTCGTCTTTGAATTCTGTTAAAGATGCACCTTCACAAATTCGTATTAAAACCCGCTGTTTGCCAATATCTTTCATGGTGATTCTTTAAGTGGTGTAACAAGTCACTTGCGACAGATACCAGGTGAAATATTCAGGGCATGTAGATGGCACCAGATAAGATTTAAAGAGCAAGAGAATGGCACATTGAATATTCTGAACAGTCCCAAAAGCTGAATTCCCCTGAATTTCTTTCCCACAACTTTGGCTTGCTCCATATGGCTGTTTTATTTTCCAGTATACTTTTCTTGCTGACATTACATCCAGTACTGTACCTTAGATTTGCTGGGTATTCTTACCTATCTAGTGTATACATACAATCAAAGAATGAGCAGAGTAGGCCAAAGCAAATAGAAACAAAGCAGAAGTCCTCAGATACCTCAGTGGATTTGATGCATGCTTGCATTCAGCATAAGAAGAAAAACATTCAAGAGCTAATGTAGATGATAGCAGGTGATGGGCAAACTTGACATGTTCCTACAGGGTTTGACTTCAAACATCCTGGTCCCCAGTCCCCAGGGATTTTTAATTCATAGCATATTTATATCTATCTACAAATATCTCTGTTGTTTTTCTTTCGTCCAGCAGGTAAATTTCTTTTATCGTGTCTGTGCTGGTTTAGACAATGTCTAAGTGAATGGAAGGTATATGGGGCTGATCTGTTGTGCAGGAAAGAGACCTATATGGGCAGGAAAGTAACAACTACAGATCTGCAGAGCTAGGCTAATAAGACCTGCAAACAGTCCAGAAAGCAGTCAAAAATCAAGACTTGTGTAACATTTTTTCCCCTTTAATATCAACAAAATACATAACAATAGTAATGGATCTTGAATGGAATAGTCTGCCAGAACCTTAAGTACAATGCGGCCCTGGTGGTTCTCTGGGCCAAGAATGTGTGGCAATAGGCTCTGGTTGAGGCTGTTTTTTCGGAACAAGTTCCTGCTCCTAGGTTTTTGGCATTTATTCCCCTTCGTTTTGCAGAGAACCAGTAATTGAAGAAGTTCTGGTTAAAGTCAACACTCACAGTGAATGACTTTATCTGCCATGGCTTCATGAAAGAGATGTGATCACTGCTGGCACAGCAGAGACAATGCAGGAATGCCTACAGTGATTTTCTATAGGGCTCATGGAAAAGACAGGGCAGATAATAGTTTTGCTGCCAACTCGGGAAAGACAGTGATAGACAAATTTGAAGATAGGAAATCCTTTTCAATAGGGCATGTATTTGCCTTTGTATATTCTTTGGTTGGGTAACACGTGTAAAAACAAGAACATCAGAAACCTGGCACAAATATTAACGACAATAATAAGATGTCATGCTGATCCCTAAAGGCTTGAAATATAAGAGGGAAATGTCCTTTCTTATTGTATAGTTGCAAGATGGGAAGAAAAGACATTACTGAGACAGGCAGAGAGAAGAATCTCTTTGAATTTCTTCAGTTCTACCACAACAAATATGTGTAGAACGTTGTGGATAGCACCACCCAAATTATCTCACCAGTTGTATTGGCAGTGGCTAACTGCCGATGAACTAGCAATGAAATTAGGTGATGCAGGAATAAAAATTAGTTACTTTAAAAGAACCATGGAAAATGACTTTTTTCCATGCATTTTCATGTTTGTCATCTTCTTGCCAGTTAATATATACATCAGTATCAGAAGAGAAATTAAGTGAGATTATATGATTAAAGACTGCTCTCCACAAACACCAGGTGGCAAGCAGCACAGTGGCAGGCAGGGGAACTCAAATAAGCCAGCCAGAGACAGAATTCTTCTTACTAAGATTCTTCCAAGCAGATATCTGAACAGGCCAAAGTCCATTTCCTTACATTTAAGGATGTTATTCATCTTTTTACCTTGTTCCCTCCTCTCAGAATTCTCAACTCTACTATCTCGTGATCACCGTCGTATACACTGCCTCTCACCTCCACATCCCTGAACATTTTTTCTGATATGTAAGCAGGAGTTTCAGCAGCTAGTCTTCCCTTTTCATCCCCTCTATCATCTGTATTAGGAACTTGCCATCAGTGTACACTAGAAACCTGGATTGCTTGTGCCCTGATTTGTTGTCCTTTGAGCAGGTATTAGAGTGGTCTCATTTCCATGAGGACCACAACCTACAAATGTGAGGTTTCTTCCAGTTGTCTGAAGAAGTTGTCATCCAGTTCTTTCTGCCCAGGAGGTCTGTAGCAGACAAACAGACCTTGGTTTATTCCCCACCTGTAATCCTCAGTTGGTTCATCACGCATCTCTGGGCAAAGGTCCACACACAGCACCCTGCTTGCTTTTTCTTCAGCCAGCTGGTTTTTTTTTCTCCTCTTGGTGTGAGACGGATAGCTGAATTTTGTTTCCGGGGACTTTGGTTTTTTTTTTCCTTCTTCTCTTCTGAACTGTTTCAACAACATCAGAACACATCAGGAGAATTTTCTCCCCGAGGCCCGGGGGTGGGCCCACACCCTCACCGACCAGCTCCGAGGAGGAGAGAGACCACACCTACAGAAGGACTCTGAAATCTTCCCAGGTTTCTCTCTATAGCGAGGGTTTTAATTCATTATTCAGCATCATTATCCTTTTCCTGTGTGTTTGTTAAAATAAATAGTTTTTATCTCTTTCACTTTCCTTCGAGGAAAAATTTCTTTTTCCTCGAACCCTGTGGGGGGGAAGGGTGGTTGCAACCTGGTTTTTCTCTCAGGGGCTATATTACTAGATTTTGGCCAAACCGGCACATCTAGAAATAAATCAGAGTTGATAGACAGCCGATTGCAATATGTCACTAAAATGTAGAAACTTTAAATTCATGTAATTTCAAATAATCATTTTACATTTAGTATATCAGCAATAACACATGAAAAAAATTAATGTCAGGACCAAAATTCACACATTATTATTAACCAAGAAAAAGTATATACAATTTAGAATATGTCTACTTTTGTAGATGAATAGTGAATTTCAGTGGGAGGTAGACTGGTCATAATTGATAGGATGCATTTTTCTAAGTAAAATGAATCCTGGCTATAAGGATTTTCAAAGTTATGTAAAAATGAGATACAGAATTTCTACTTGTGTCACAAATGAGATTCATTTTTTGTTACCCGTATAACTTATTTAATGAGGAAAAAAAAAATTGTCCTGGAGCCCTAAGTCTCATGACTCATTTTGTAGTCCTACATGAACAAATTTTCAGTATCTGCTGAAGAGGCTCTCCAGCAGACCTTTCTGCAGCTCCAGCTGTACTGAATTGCCAGTGCAGGTTTTAGAGACACTACTCTCCTGTTTTATTTTGTTCCTGTTTGCTTTTGTGGTTTTTGTTTTGGTTTTTTTTAGCATTGCCTGCATATGTTAGCTGAAGAAATGTACTATGAATGAAATGTACTGAGAAATGTGCTATGAATAATTTTGATAATTTGTATAAACTCAGTTCACATCTATATAGAATAAGAATAAAGTGGATTAAAAAGACAGGCTACTCAGTCTGAGAGGGCCAAGGAAGCCTTTTTCTCTGCTGAAATTTGAAGATACGGTCATCATAGCCTATTCACATCATCAAATTTGAATGGAAATTGCCATGTTGCTCACCTGTGTTTAAATTTAAGCTTATCCCCACTTCATGAACTCATCAGAAATTCCTGTGCCTGTCAGTTTGAATGATACTATTTTCTATTAAAACTTCTCTGCTAGTATCTAATCTGACATTATATTGTATTGAACTCTCTATAACTCTCTATTTGCTTTCATAGTAGTGATGTATTTTATTTCTTTACTATATTCAGATTTCCATCTGTGTCTGAAAAACAAAATTATTTTATGGCTTTTTTCTGGTGTGGCTCACTTGACTGATTCCAACTTTCTCATCAGCGTCCACATCATCCTGGTGAGCAGTTAAGTTTTTCATAAATTATGTCTTTCTGGATTCAGCTAACAGTGAACTGAGAAAAGCATCACTTTCTTCCCCAACCTCTCAGTGTTTGTCTTTCCAGATATTGTTCCTTCTTTAATAACTGAAATGAATCTAGAATACTTTAATTACTACAGTCAATCTATGTTACATGATTTAACCACAAGAAGAGAACCTGCATAATGATTTACTTCTGTGCAACGCCACATATATCAACTGGTGTCAGAAGAAAAGATTCCTCTTGCTATTTTTCTCTCTTGTACTTCCCAGATTACCTCACAGGCAGAGCTATAAAACAGTGTTATTGGATGTAATCCCAATATGTGAGATTTGTGCCATAGTACAAGGAGGAAAAAAAGACGAAGAAAAAACCCCAAACATTTAGACTTAATTTCTAAACAGCAGAGGGCTGAGTTTAGAGAACAGAACTTCAAGATGATGTTTCATACAACAATGGACTGTCACAAAAATCAATTGTTGCATGGAACTTTACATGCAAACCTTAGAGACACAAACAGATTTGTCTTCGCAGAGCTCAGCTATTTCTAAGAAATATTAAAGTCAGCAGAATATAAGTTAGACACCCACACTACCTATTACTTATAACTTTCCATGGAAATGTTTTGTTCAAAAGTTGCTGGTGTCAATAAACATTAAATTGGACTTTAATTAAATTATTTACAATTTGCATCCAGCTGAATTAACAACACTATTTCTTTATAGGAGAATGATGGATAATAGAACAGTGCTAATTCTGGTAAGCTGTGGCCGTTTTTACCGGGATTGAGTTAAGTTTTATCATAGTGGCTAGTATGGGGCTGGCGTTTGGATTTGTGCTGGATCAATTTTGATAACACAGGGATGTCTTAGTTATTGCTGAGTAGGGCTTATGCAGAGTCAAGGTCTTTTCCTTACCCCACCCCACCAGAGAGCAGACTGGCAATCTGCAAGGATCTGGGAAGTGACCCAGCTGGAACAGTTGACCTTAGCTGACCAAAAGGATATGACATACCATAGGGTATCATGCTCAGTAGATAAAGGTGGGAGAAAAAGTAGGTGACATTCAGAGTCTTCCCAAGTCACTGTTAACGTGATTTGAAGGCCTGCTTTCCTGGACATGGCTGAACACGTGCCTGCCCATGGAAAGTGGTGAATGCATTCCTGGTTTGAATTTTCTTTTGTGCTCAGCTTTTGCTTTACCTATTATACTGTCTTTATATCAACACAACAGTTTTCCCACTTTTACCCTTCCCATTCTCTTCCCCATTCCAGTGTGGTGGGAGGGTAGTGGGGAGTGAGAGGCTGTGAGCTTAGTTGCCAGCTGGATATAAACAACAACACAAATCTTGAACAAGTTTATAGGAAAGCCATTAGGTAAAACAGGGAGTCTAGTGATTACTTCACACTCTGTATATCTGGGAAAAAAATCTTGTGGGTTGATGGCTGTACAGAAAACATTAAAAAAAAGGAGTTGAATCTCTTTTTCCAGTAGTTACATTGTTATGATACCTGGTCCTGAACATTTTTCTTGGACTAGCATAATATATTATACTATATTATATTATATATTATATAACATTGTTTTTCATCCCTTCCTTATTAGCTTATTATGCATTGATTCGCTTGATATTATGTTGATTTTGCATAATAAAATCTACAACACTCACTGAACATTGCCCCATAAATATTTGATAAATACTTTCACTGCAACTTACTGTACTGTTTCAATAACTATCATTTGATCTTCTATTTTAATATTAAGATAAGCAATCTCAGGGGCTTTCATGCAATATTCCTTAATGCTTGCCTATACAGTCACATGTGAGACACAGACACTCATGTAGGTAGACTTGTCACTGAGGAGCTTCATGGAGCCCCATTGCATTCTGCATTCTGTCTGCTTTGCAGAAAATTTCACTGCTCCTTTTAGGACAAGATGTTCCCCAAAAGAATGTATTTCCCCTAATGGGAGCAGCTTCATATTGCATATGAGTTAGGCAAGGTAAATAAGGCACCTTGAATTCAGCTCTGACAGCCAAGAAATTGTGTCATATAGCAGTCAGGCTAACATTTAAAAATAGTATCAAGAGTAATTTACATATTGTAATAAAATTCAAATTGAAAAGTTGTCGTAATAATCAAATCCCAAGGTTCCATGATTGATGTGTGTCAGAAAGGGGCAGAAACCTTATCTTTCCAGAGGGAAAAAAAATATTAAAACAAAAAACCAAAGAAATCTCTTGTTTTGTCAATAAGTTTAGTCGGAGTAAAACATAAGTCTTTACATAAATAAGCAAATAATATAAAAAAATTAGCAATATGTAAATGAAATTCTGGGTTTCTCTTCATGTCTTTTGACAGTAGCCCTTAGGACAAATCCAAAATCAGGCTTCTGGCTGGATATCAAGAAACTTTAAACATTCCCCATTCCCACACCCAGGGGATAGCTGCAGTAACTGCAGTTATCAATAATAACACAATTGGAGAGGCATTCAACAGCGAAGAGGACATTATTTTATCTTTTACTTAATTTTTTATATCAGGCTTTTTTTACACTGTCTTAGCAACAGAAAATACTTCATGCTGACTGAGGTTAGCTGCCAGAGAGAATATTAAGGGATAAATCATGTGCACTTTCTAAGAATGTATTTTACTTAACTGACTTTGTCTGCATTATAATGGGAAAAAATTACACATATCTGTTTTGAAAAATATTGAGAAATGGCAGAACAGTGAACAGAAAAGTACTAACACAAACAGAAATTTGCACTTATAAACAGTATTATAGTAAGAAAAAGAAGTTTGAAAATGATAATTTATTAAGATATCATTATTATTTAGAAAATAGTATTATTTAGAAAAATGCCCACTCTACATAATACTAAACAATAAAATTTTGACCATAAAAGAGACAATGAGAAACAACACATGTCTTTATAAACTGGAATTCTGCATTTGAAAGAGATAATTTTTACTATACAGTCTGTACAGAATCAAGAACATCATACTTACCTTCACAATTAAAATATATATTAAAAATACTATTAACTCTAAGTGCATTTGGAGAAAATTTTTAAAAATTAGCAAGGCTAAATTGTCTTCAGTGATGGAAGTCAATGCAGTAAGAGAGCAGAAGAATCAAAACTGCATGAGTAACAAACTCAGCATGCAGTGTCAAGTCATTACAAACCCCATTGAAATCCCACTTGGTGGCATTGCTAAATCTAAAACTACATGGAATATATGAAATAATTGACTGTTGGTTAGTTATCTACTTATAGCATAAGTTTTCTTCTGAAAACCTTTTTAAAAAGGGAAGGATTCATTTTCATAATTGCAAATGTCTGAATCCAAAATCTTCCAATTAAAAAAAAACCGCAAACCCTAGAAACAGGTCTAAAGGATGGCAGCATTTATGACTCGAGAGAAGATATTCTTAAACAAAACACAGAAAAAATGTTCCTCATTTTAAATGGTACTAGTCCATTAAAATAAAGTGGAATTGTGTTATGTATGTATGGCACAGAATAAGCATTGCAATAATATCAGATGGAGCTCTATTTATCTAAATATAAAGCATAAGAAAATTCTAGAACATATACAAAGATGTTTCAAAAAATCTTCAGAATGTTTAAGCCTTTTCTCTTACATAGGTTGAATAAATATAAATATATTCTTTTGAGAAATGAAAGCTAGATATTTGAAATACTGTTTCACAATTAATCACTTAAAATCTTGACTCTGCCTCTTTCTCAAAGCAAATGGTGGACCCATTGTGGGCTAATTGTGAAATCTGGCAGTGAAGTCTGTGAGATGGGTTAAAACAGTAGGAGTGAAATTTTCCCTTCCTGGAATAACCTCTACGTTTAGCCACATCATACTCTTAAAGTAAGAGTACTCTCTCTCTCTCCTGTTAAAGGAAGATTTTCTAGCTTTACAGTCTGCAGTCCAGATCTCTAAAACTGAATTTCCTGGAAATTATACTGAGGGAAGGTATACTATGCATAAATATGTCTAAAACATAAAAAATATATATTTTTAAAATATTTTAATTTTCATTTTTTAAATAATGGAAGAGTAGAAACAGTCTGTAAACAGTTCTTCATCCTCATGAGTCCTTTTCTTGGTCAAATAAGGAGCCATCCAGGCTGCAGAATCACAGAATCAACTAGGTTGGAAAAGACCTTTGAGAACATTAAGTCCAACCTATGACCTAACAACATCTTGTCAACTAGACCATAGTACCAAGTGCCACATCCAGTCTTTCCTTAAACACCTCCAGGGGCGGTCACTCCACCACCTCCCTGGGCAGCCCATTCCAAAGCCCAATCATTCTTTCTGTGAAGAACTTCTTCCTTATGTCCGACTTAAACCACCCCTGGTGCAGCTTAACTCTTCTGCAAATGATCCTGGTACTGGCCCTTGCTCACCTGACAAGAGGGTGAGAGTCACTGAGTCAGTTCCTTTAAATCTCCTGCAAATGGTCCTGGTGCCGCCCCTTGCTCAACGGATAAGAAGGTAAAAGATGCTTAGTCAGCTCTTTTAAATCTCCTGCAAATGGCCCTGGCACCACCCCTTGCTCACCTGATTAGCTGACAAGAGGGAAAAAACCCTCTGTAACTCCCTCTGGTCCTTAGGAAGAAACCTAGCTGGCTGCTAGCTGCATCTCAGAGTCTTTTGGACTTCATGTGATCTATAGACTCTCAATTCTTTTTGTGAATCCCTCTCTAATGACCTCTCAGAAACGGTGCAATCTGGAAGCCTTTCCCTGCTAAACAGGCTCATTCACTCTCTGCCGACTTGGCACAACCTGGCACCTGTTATCATTGTTTACGAAATGATACAATACTCAGATGAGAAGTCATACAGTCCACGTCACCAAGACTGAAGATTTGCAAATAGGAATTACATCATCTCAGACTATAAATAAAGTAATATTTTAAACAACGAGTACAACAAGCCAGTAAAATAGGGGCCCTTAAAATATTCTTCATATTTCTAAATTCCTAAATCAAGGTTTGATATTCTTTTATATTGTTCAAAGAAAAGAATTCTTCAATCTGTATTATGCAGAACCGTAAATTCATATCATTAAAATATCAAACTATTTAAAATGTGAATGATTATGATAGTTTTTTAATTTATACTATCTCATGTTTTGCTGTTGTCATCAGTGCTTGTGAACACTGGCAAAATCTTAACATTCCCCCTGTAAAAACATTTGCGTTTTCTGTAACCATTTAGACCAGTTTGCTCTGAAAGCTATAGACTACTGTGCTTATTGCTAGTCATGTTTATTCTCAAATCATGAGCTGGTGTAGATGGAAACCAGTAGAGAACTCATCCCATAGCTCTGACAATATGGCATATCACACTGTTATATATTTTCTACATATAGCACTGAATCTGCTCTGTGTAAGCCTCTGTAGCTAACTTGTGTTTCTGATTAAAATCTCCTCCTAAAATATTTAGCTGTCCAAGGCATGAGCGAGACAGAACTGTAGCACATTTTCTCACACCAACCAGGCTTATTAAAAAAATTTGGGGGTTTTGTCCCTGTCTGAAAACATTTTTCTCTAATTTTTATTCATTACCTTGCTGTTTAGGTAACAAAAATCACTGAACAGTGATCCACAATGTTAAAGTAAGTTTTATGGCGACAAAATTTGGGAGCATTTTTTCAGCTGCTAATTTCTTCGCATGCAGTGAAACCCTTAATTCTTGTTTACAGAAGCATTCATATTGTAGGAGTGTAAATGGTTTGTGGAGTTCCCAATCATAAGACCAAAATATTGCCCAAATAGGTAATTTTAAAGAAACTCCTTGTCAGTGAGGGTTGTGGCCAATAACTGCTGGTCAGTTGCTGAAATAAAAAGAGAAATAAGGAATGATGTATAACTTTGTATTTTCATCTTAGGATTCCTACTGGAATTTTAAAGAAACGAAAGAAAACTCCATTAATATTATTAGCAATTCTATATTTTTTCAATAAAGTATATTAATAAAGATGTCTATTTCAGATTTTTTCCCCAAAAGCATGTGATATCTCATCTTTTTTATTTTCTACATTTTCCATATGTTTCTATGCTTTTAGTTAAAAAAAATGTCAAAATGTTTGAAAATTTTATATTTAGCAGAACTTGGTGTTCACTAACAACAGTAGTGGATTCACTAACACAAGATGGTAATTTAGAAATAAACAATGAAAAAAAATGTCTGATTCAATTCACTAATATTTGATATTACCATTTCTCACAGGAAGTGGCTTCCTTTTTTTTAGGTGATGAAAACAAAATGAGGTAGATCTTTGCAGCTACTGTTAATATAAACAAAATTAATAACAGTTATTAACGTTCAAACAGGTACACTTTGTTTCCTTGCTAATGCTCACTGTCTCCTAGGAGATGGATCACGTTGTCAAAGGGTATGTGAAACTGAAAATCAAGACAAAATTTATTGACTGAATTGTTGGGGTTTTTTTATATCTACCTTCCTCACAAGCAAAGCAAGGAATCTGGATTATAAGACCAACATAGACATAGAAAGCAAAAAATAATTAGTTCAATCATCTGTTTTGTGTTCAACTGAATGAAAGAATACTAGGATAGCAGGAAGTTCAAGAGGAAGAAGAGGGAGAACAGACCAAAAAAAACCCCACCAAAAAAGACAACTTCATAAAATAAAAACAATTAATAATTTGTCCTAGGTTACAATGTAAGATGTGCCCAAAAGTATGTATTCTATCACCATCTTCATAAACTGTTAAACACTGATGGGACAATGTTCCCCATCTCCTTCGTGACTCATCCCTGATAAACTCCGGGGATATCTTCTGTTTATGGGCCAGCTGTTGAAACCAGGTGGGGCAGTGTTTTTTATCTCTCCCATGACCCATCCTCCCTCCAGGGGGATATCTTCTGTTAATGGGCCATCTAGTGTCACCACATGACTGATAGAATTACATCATCCCATTGTGAGATGCTCTGCCCAGAGGGAGGAACCAAGCATTCCATCCTGGATATAATCTGAGATTTTGAACACCACAAGTAGCTTTTTTCCACTGGATTCCCAGAGGAAGACCAGACACTTCAACACCACCACTAGACGTTTAGAGAAGCACCAGACCCTTCTACAGAATCACTGCTTCAACAGAACCATCACTCCAAGAGGACTGCAGCCACCATTTAATCGGACTGCTACCAACACACTGACTGACAGGGGGTCAGGTTATATTCTGACTCTGTCCGTGAGTTTTTTTCTAGCAATGCATTTATTTTATTTTTCCTATTAAATTGCATTTCTGACTTGGAGTCTCTCACTGGTTTGCTTTCAAACTAGTACGTAATTAAAGACAATATTTACTCAACCACAATTAGTACCATGAGTTAAGTGACTAGCACCATGAAGTAGTACCACTGAAACAGCAGGAACCTTGTGACCTCAGCACAGTCCAATTTCTGTAAGTCTGTTCCACAGCATCAAACACCTGCATTCGTACTTCTTGCAACTGTGGCCCCCCTATCCACTCACCTTTTCCTGAGCTGGAAAATCCTCAGGATGGCTTGTCAAGAGACAGAGGACCTGGAAGGCACTTGTAGAGAGGAGATGAAGAAACTATGATTCTCAAGGCCTAGCATCCCAAGAAAGCTGCTTGGAAATCATTGAAGGATAGGTTATTTTATATTTTTTGCTTTTACAGAAGTCAATGGACTCCAGCGCATTCTCAGAACACATTTCTGTTTGCAAATCAATATTTTGCAGTGAAAAATGTCTTCATTTGGGGAATTCCTGGCTAGGATTATATAGGCTGGTTTTCAAGAAAAACAGACACTTGAAATATTAGCTGTTCCCCTCACTTTCTGATAAAAAAAATTTTGAGATGCCCAAAGAATGAAGAGAAGCAGTTATCAACTGCAGTGATGTACTATTATTATTATGTCTTTGAAAAAGTTTATGCAAAGAAATACAATTTTTCTCCTTTTTGCACTGAAGTAATTTTTCGCTAAATATATTTTTTCTCCTGAAGAATGATGTCTTGTGAAATGTGGTGTTTTTCCTCTGGTGTTTGTGTTGTGCCCTGTTTTCCTCTCTGACTCACATGCACAAAGCCATGTGCATGTATATGCACATGTAGACTCCTGCATGCTCTTCCAGAGGTTTAAATGACAGCCAGTCTTGCTCCAAAGTCCACCATTTTATAAGAACAATATGTTTTCTTTTTCCCCACAGCAATAAATGACTCAGAAAGGGCTTGCTTCAACATAGCTGTCATTGCACTGCCTTGCATTTCTGCCCACTTGCCTCGTTTGCAAAGGGGAGGGTGACGAGAACTCAGGAAAGATGAGTGGGTGGTGGTGGTTGGTTTCTATTTGGAGGAAACTATTTGGAAAACTGTAGAGTTCTTTTATCTGTCAATGATATAACAGAGTCTGACATGCCTAGCAGTGGGCAGAAGCAGCTGTCAGTAGTAGTATAATTTATTAGTATCTCTTCTTGAATAAGAGGGCTGACGGAATAACATGGGAGCAAAGGGGAAATCTGCCAAGTTATCGTCTTGCACCTCAGGCTCATCCTGCCGATAGCCCACTGTGGAGTGTACGCAGCATTAAATATGTATTGATTAATTCTGTGGCATTGTCCACTGACTGCACTGATAAGGAAAACGGCTGAGGCATCGCTTCATCTTCTAGCTGAGAGTCCCATGCCCAACATGCTGTCTTCCAGAATCCTCACCATGAATTGCTAGAGTAATCCATAAACAGAGCAGCCTGGAAGAAGAAAAAAATATTGTGCATGTTGTAAAAGAAAATTGACAATGAAAGAAAGAAGTGTGATGGATATAAAAAGTGTTTTAAAAATCAGGAACTAGCAATAGTTACTTAATAATTATACAATGAGAAAATCAATTTGGTTGATGACGTGCTGCCAATGTTTAAGATGAGTGAGTGCCATATATTGAAAAAGAAGAAATTAGTTGTCTGTGCTTATTAGATGAATATTAGAAAGTGGTAGTGAACAGAGAACACCTGCTTTTTTGAGTTCTTACTTGCTTTGGGAAGTGCTAGAAGGAAGGTGACTCATGGGCACTCCTTAGAGTACCCCACACAGTGCCACACATGGGGTCCAATCCGATATAGACTTGTGGCAGCTACTAAATACTGTTTTAACAGTCAACTTTATAATCACTTTTAAAAAGCCAACATTTCCTCACATTAATTCCTGAAACCTATAAATTGTCTCTAAGGCTGGCCTTTTTGGGGGGAGGTTTTGGTGGGGTTTTTTCCTGTTGTAGTTCACGAACAAAAAGTAACTATAGTAATTCCAAGGTAAAAACTGGTAAATAATAATAATGTCTTATTGGTGAATTTTGTGTTATACTAAGTGACAATCAAAATATAAAATCCAGGCAGTTTTTAAGGACTTATACTTCCAAGTAACATGATAATGATTACAGGCAAGAGCTGCTTCATGACTTCAGGTTCATTATCTTTAAGAGTTTATTGTGAACCTTTTAAAAGTCTTTGCCGTGCAACAGAGAAATAGAAAGTGAATTAACAATTGCCTCAGCTTGATAATGAAGCCAAAGAACAATTCCTAATTCAATCTAATGTTAATTGATACTGTGCTATAAACGTTGGAGAGAAAGGTAGCAGTGATTTAAAGGAAGGCTTACGTGGTGTTGTTCAGATTCTCCATGCCCCTACAAAAAGAGTGAAGTCTTATCCTGAAGTAGTTTTTTAAATTGTCTCTTTTTAATCCTCTCAGTTGGTGGAACTTATGCATCTTTAATAAGAACTGCACAGATCACCATTTAATGCAGCTAAGATCTGAAAAATGCATTTCAGTGTATTGCATGCAAAAATAGACAAGTAACCACAACTTGCACTTGCTGAACTTGCAGAAATAGGCATATATATTAACATTTCTGCACTGGACTCAGTCTTACCCTCTACTCGCTCCCAGTGATAGAAAAACAAAGGTACTTTTTAACTTTTCAATTAAATATGTGGCGAAACCTGATTACAATTTAATTTTAATTTTAATTTCTTTTTCAAACAACAAAAATGTGAGTAATGTTGAATATTTTGCTTATATGTTAGACCTCAACTTCATATCTATGTAAGCCTTGGAGATTACATTAAACTTTCCTGGGAACATATTATACCATAACTAATAATTTTACTTTCTTGCAACTTCCTTTGGAGTCTGTACTGGTGACCACAACTGTTTTCCTCAGTCCTTTTGGTAGCAGGGAAGAATGCCAAAAGGAACAGGAGAACCTGCATGATCAACATGTGTCTTAAAGGCTGGTGCTATCAGCAGAATTTTGTTTTTTTCAGTCATGGGGTGTTTATAAGACACCAAGCCTGCTGAAGACAGATGGGTTTCACCTGTCTAAAAGGGGGAAAAGGATGCTAGACCATGAGTTGGCATGGCTCTTTGAAAGGGCTTTTAAATAGGTTTAGAGCAGGAAGAGGTTAAGACAAGGCTTGCTAGAGAAGAGTCTGGGAATTGTGTGCTGGTGTTGGGAGGTGAAATAAACAGCCCAGCTGAAGCGCACCTACACCAATGAATGCAGTATGGAGAACAAACAGGAGGAGCTGGAAGCCATTGTGAAGCCAGAAAATTATGACATAGTCACTCTTACAGAAATTGGAGTGCTGCAATGGATGGCTCTGAGCTCTTCAGAAGGGATTGGTGAGGTGGAAGAGAGGGTGGAGAGGCTCTGTATGTTAGGGAGGGTTTTGACTGTACAGAGCTCCAGGACAATAATGGTAAGGTTGAGTGCCTATGGGTAAGAATCAGGGGAAAGCTTAACAAGGCCACCATCCTGGTGGAAGTCAGTTATAGACCACCCAACCAGGATGAAGAGGCAGATGTATTCTGAAAGTAGCCTTCTGACATTTCACTGTTACAAGCACTTGTTCTTGTGGGAGACTTTAACCTGTCAGATATCTCTGAAAACTCAACACATTGCCTTGAGGATGAGGGAAAGGCTGTGAATGTAGTCTACCTGGACTTTGGCAAAGCCTTTGATATCAACTCCCACAGCATTCTTCTGGAGAAGCTGGCAGCCCATGGCTTGGACAAGTGCACTCTTCACCGGGTTAAGAACTGCCTGAATGGCTGAGCCCAGAGAGTAGTGGTGAATGATGCCACATCCGTCTGATGGCCAGTCACTAATGGGATTCCCTAGGGCTCAGTATTGGGGCTGGTGAAGGGTCTGGAGAGCAAATCCTATGAAGAGTGGCTGAGGGGCCTGGGGTTGTTTAGCCTGAAGAAAAGGACACTCAGGGCAAACGTTATTGCTTTCTACAACTACCTGAAAGGAAGTTACAGCAAGGTGGAGGCCATCCTCTTTTCTCATGCAACCAGCAACAGGACAAGAGGAAATGGCCTCAAGCTGCACCAGGGGAGGTTCAGGTTGTGCACCAGGAAGAATTTCTTCCCCGAAAGGGTGGTTAAGTATTGGAACAGGCTGCCCAGGGAAGTGTTGGTTTCACAATCCCTGGAAGTATTCAAGAAATAACTGGATATGGCATTTAGTGCTATAGTCCAATTGATGTGGTGCTGTTAGGTTAAAGGTTGGACTTGATAATCTTAGATTATTTTGTGATTCAGCAGGGTACTTGCTGCTGATCCTTTGACCTGATCTATTCTCTCAGTTTCTGTATTGAGAGTTACATAGCAAGTGCTCTAAATATGTTCAGAGTGCTGGAGAGACCAGAAGGTACATTTGCTGGCTACTGGAGAAACCAGGAGGTTCAATCCAGTGACTGCAGAGTCCATAGGATCTGTGGTTCACTCCTGGTATGGACACAAGTCTGAGCCAGGTACTAGAAAGACCTATTTACATGTGTTCCTGCAACTGGGGGGCCAGTAGATCCAGGGATCAGCTGCTGGGACTTTAGGGCAGTTACTGAAGGCATCCACATCGTATGTATTTAGATATATATATATATATATATGTGCATGTGCATATATTCTGCTAATGGCCTTTTATGCTGAGAGAAGGGAACAGATGAGGCTGTTGGTTGGTGGCTGCATTTGAGCAAGAGCTGTATTTTCTGCGTTGACCTATGCAGCCAAACAGGTGTATATGTAGTGTGTGTATATGTGCCTGTTGGGAACACACACTCAGCTTCATTTCCAACTAGACCCAGGGACATGGAGCTGTGGTAGCCTTGCCTCTGCTGGAGTACCAGATTCAGCAACTTCTAACAGTTAAGACTCATGCGACAAATGTACAATTTAAATGTCATTACTTTTCTTCAAAGAAAAAACAAAAGTATTTCTTGCAAGCTGGTTTTACATGGATGCTGAGAAATGTTCGCTTAACCAGAAAATCTCTTTTGTAAATAATGACTTCAGAGACCTTGAGGCGATTTATAGCTGGCTGAAATGTACATGAAAACAGGGAGAGGGGTTTTAAATTTAAAGCATGATGCTAACTCTCCAGGGATCCAGTCTATAAAAGTATTTAGCAGTGAAGTTTTCCTTAGGGACGTCAATGTAGACATCAGTTATTGGGGAAGACAGTGTATATGTTCTACCATTGATAAGACTGTTTCCTTAGGGTAGAGTAGGTATTTGTCTTGGTAACACTCATTTTTGAAGACAGCATTTAAACAGTCAGCTAAAATGAGGTCTCATTGCAGCAGTGTCTACTTACTGCTCAATTTAATTTCTCAGAGCTTCATGTAGAGTTACAACCAGCACCTATTTGACCTCAGAGTTACAACAACTTGCCTTTGTAAGAGGATGCTCACCTGTTTGATCCGTTTTCTGTCATCTTCATGATAATCAACTCTCTCTGGGTATAGTCTTCCCGGTAAGATCTCCCTGTGCAATTCAAGAATCCATGTGTATGCAAACACTCCTTTCTTGTATATCCTTCCCATTGTTTCCCTACCTCTGTAAATAATTCACACTCAAACTGCTCATTGTGTATGAAGTAAATTTAAGAGAAAGTTCCAAGCTGTAAGAGATGTTTTGATGCTCAAGGGATTCCTTAATCGCCATCTGATCCCTCTGAGGTACAGGCAAATAACCTACATCTCAAGTACAATACACCATCATTCCCAAATGTATATATTATTTTATGAGCTTACACCAAGTGTGACAATTTCAGTGCATATGAAAAAAATCATGTTGGAATAGCCCTTGAGACCCACCCTACATTTTCCTTTCATGAAATTATTGCAATGAGAATACTCAGCTATATTCTCTTCAGGTTTTCCAAAAAAAGGATTTTTTAAAGATGATTTCTACCACAGAAAGTCTCTGCACAGCACTACTTTATTAGTTCTCTAGCACACTTTTTCAGCTTCCTCTTGAGAGCAACTCTATTACCATTTCTCTTTGGAGAAGGACAACCTTTCCTTGTAATCCTAAGGTCACACAGCTCAGCTGAGTGCTCAGCTGTTAGGTGGTGTCTCTTTGAGCTGAGTCAATACCTTGATTATGAAATAACCTTACCTGTAGTGATTGGCGGGTTTGAAAGGGCTTCCTTTTCCGGTCAGTTCTGGGTACATCCCTGTAAATGCAGAGAAGCTTGTAAACTTCTTCACATACTTAGCTGCAGATAAGGTGCAGTTTGTTTCACTAGGACAGGACCAGGGATTTCCAAAGTGAAAGGAAGGGCTAAATATCTGTAAGGGCTAGCACCTCTAAGTGACAGCCGTTGTGTTCTCCCTTCCTGACTGTCTGCCCACATAGCTGACACCAGAGGTGGGATATATTTCCACTTGGTACTCTTTTCAGCGTTCCTTTCCATGGACGTTGTTACACCTTTCTTGGGTTTTACCACCTGTGTTCACAGGCTGTGCTGTCTTTGTTGTTAGCTCTAGACTTTATGCAGTCTCTTGGCTGTCTAATACCTTTAGGTCACGTACATTTCTCCCTTGTTTTTGATTAGGTAACTTTTACTGTTCTGTAGCTATTACTATCAATGTACTAAACTGAAGATGTCATTCTGATGGGGACAGAGAAGGAAAGAGAGGGAATTCTGAACTTTTAAACCCTGAGAGATGTGCCGTGAAATTTGTGTTTAGGATTCAGAATATTTTTGATCTTCTAGTGTCTTTTGAGGAATTAAACACAAGCCCGGTCCTCCCTCTGCCACTGCAGTATACTTAGCCAGCCGTGAATGGCTGGAATTTGAACAAATTCTTTGATCCCCACTTTTCTTCTTTATTTCTCAGAATATCTCATTTGGGATACACTATCTTCATCACCTGAAGATATTGCAATATTGGTGAATGCTTCCAGGTCAAAATTAACATTTTTTCTACTTCTCTGTGCTTTTAAATTCAAGGTATTTGTTAATGTATTTTTTAGATAGTTCTCAATCTTCTTCAGGGTACTTCTCTCCCTATATTTCTACTCTAAATCAGACGGATTAATTTCAACTCTTTGTTTTTGTTCCAGAGGGTCTGAACCAGAGTTTGCAGCTTTTGATAAAACAATTCGCTATCCTCTTTACTTTTGCAATCCAGAAGTGGTATGTAAATTACAGTTTAGATAACTGTGCTTAAATCCTGTGCTTGAAGTAATGCCTGCATTTTCTGCAATGAGTAATTCCAGATTTTCTACCTAACAACTCAATGAGGTGATGTGATACAGTTCTGTACCAATTTGTGTGCGCCATTTCGTCTTCTTTTGCATTGTTTCCTATGCAATAATATGAAAGTTTGTTTCAATAGCCCCATATATATATAAAAGAACCCTCATTTAAAAAGAGGTCTCATTGATAATATATATGAGAAGAAATTTTATGCAGCTCTATTTTCTATTTTCACTTGACTGCTTTGATGTTTTTTACATTTTTCAGGTTGTTTGTAACAGTGCTAACAGAACACTTCAAAATCCATGAAGAGTAAGCCTGAGGGTCTAGTGGCAGCAAGCTTGTGAACTAAAATTAGCACACTGTGAAGTGCATGCTTGCCATCACTTAAAACTATGGTGAACAAACTGTTACCCATCAAAAGTCAATGTCAATACATAAGACATTTGTAAAGGCATCACTACATTTTATATCAAACCCAGTAAAATATTTATGGAATAATTATACAATCTTTTAAGACTTGAAAATTCATTTCAAAATAAATTCTTAATAAATTCAAGAAATCATGCTTAAATCTAGACCAATTATCAATTAATTTCTGTTCTTTTTTTTTGTCAATTGTTGTTTCTGTCATTTACTAATATTTAAAATAAAATAAAATAAAATAATACTTTAATCAATGTAGTCAGACATCTTTTCCTTATTGCTTTGCATAATTTGTCTATCAAAAATATATGCATTTTTATTCTTTCAGTGCACAACATATATAATCGTACTAATGTTGAGTCTTCAGTCAATTCATATTTTGAATCTTTAATCCATTCAAACAGTATAATTTGTATATCAAAGTGAGTCTAAATTTTAAGCTATGTGTTCATGGTTCATAAAAATTCATTACATAGCATTTTTAGATCACCTAAGCTGATGTTCTACATATCAAAGTCCCACTGACCTCCTATACACAAAGGTCTCTAACCTGTTCACATTTATCAAACACTTTACTTTATATTCCTTTTAGAAGACAAAAGTATCAGCAGTATGCTTAGATCAACCAAATAAAAGATCAAGGTTGCACCAACCCTCCAAAATCTTTCTACGTTAGGGTTTTTTTATATGAGATATGACAAAATGAACACATCCTCTGTTGCAGAGAACTTCTTAATTACAACTAAAAGATCCCTTCAGAACCATAAAATAACTGATTAATGTGAGCCTTAGTATGTAAGAGATTAGGTTTCTGAGAAACTGGATTGTCTACATAATATCATGTGTTAGATACCTCTGGCAAACATTTTCTGTCTGATTGTAACTAGTTGTCACCCTGAGTTTTGCAGTCTTTTGATGCTTTCATTTCTTGGATGGAGTTCTCACACACTTTCTGTAAATATAGTTAAGTTCTCATACACTTTCTGTAAACGTAAGTTATGTTTAGCTAATGTTCTCTTGTTTTCATTCTTTCTCCTGAGGTGGAGAAAGTTTGATGGTCTTTTCCTTTGACCGGTGTGGTTGGAGAGGTGGTAACTTTATCCTCCAATCCATGGTCATTCCTAGAAGCAGATTTATATGATGTGAAATAAACAACGAGGCCTTTTTTGGTGGTCTCGGCCTCTACCTGACTGAGCTGGGTCTGTGTGGTCCTTTTGTGTCTGGGTACGACAGCTAGTTTCTGATATTACAGAGGACAGAGAAAACAATATTAAATAAGATCTATTTGACCAACTTTTCATCAAGACAAAAAGTATTTCTCAAACTTACAGATAGATAGAGAAAGCCTTTACAGGAAATTTATTTACAATAATATTTATGCAAATCAGTGAATATCTGATTAATCAGTACAAACATATACAACTGAAGACAAGAGGGTGATCTCAACCAAGGACCCAAATCCTTTTGACCTTTAAACATTTTAATTCCCAAACTGAAGTGAAACTTAGTTTTCAATGAAGAACTTTAATCTTCTTGGACAATTTCAGCTGAAAGTAAGACCAGTTCCAAGCACTCTATTTAATATCTAATTACCTCACAGCTAGGAAATTTTATCTTATTTCAAGGTTGAGTTTGTCTAATTTTAGTTTTCAGCCCGTGGAACTTGTTACATTTTTGCCATCAGCTGTGAAGAACCTCTGTTCACTAGTATTTTTTTGCCATGTGTTCTTTTGTTTAGGGATTGAGTCACGTCTTGAACTTCTCTTTGGTAAGGTGAAACATTCTAAGACATACAAAGTTTATTTTTCAGCCCAAGGACCCTATAAATCATTCTTATATTCCATATTTCCTTTAAAAAATAGATATAAAAATTAGATACAGCATGGTATTTCCAATGGGTGCAATTGCTTTGGTACAAAATGATCAAAGTAAGAGCACATTTTACTCCTACTTTTCTATGTCCAGAAATCTCATTAATCGTCATAACATTAAAGTAGAAACTTATGCTGAAATTTTTGGGTCTCTTAGTCACTGCCTTCCAAGACAGTCTTTCATGTTGTCCTTATTTGATTTTCCTCAGTGGAACAGTTTGTATTTAGTTCTTAACAACATATTTTGTTAGAACATAATCAGTCCACTGCATCTGAGAACCAGGATGGTCAGTCAGAAGGTATCACACTGATCTGATGGAAAAGCATGAGTTTCTAGAACTATTATAAGCAAGTCGAAGATGGTAACTCCTGGAAAACCAATCTTCCTTTCATATTCTTCACCGTGGTAAATATATATATTTGAAATTCCATATACAATGCATGTAGTATATAGTATATATAGTATATAGAGCAGGGTCCATACTATAGCAATAATGGGTCCAGTAAATTTATCAGGGAGCCTTGTAATCATAGAATCACAGAACCACAGAACATTTGAGTCTGGAAGGAATGTCGGGATGTCATCTGGTCTAACCCTCTTCCAACAGGCTCACCTCAAACTGGTTGCCCAGGATCATGGGCAAATTGTAGTGGAGTTGCTCGCATTTCTTACCTTCTGTGAGATAAGAACTAGGAGGAATACAAAGCAGGCTCTAAACTTAAAGAATATAAAGAAGTTTATTAATAGAACTAAAAGAAAAAAGAATATTAAGGGTCAGAATAAACCTTCAGAACACTTCTCCTCCCCCCATCCTCCCCCCTCCTCCCACTTACAACATAAAGACACAAATTTAGGATTATGTCAGTCAGTTTACCACCTCTGTAATAGTCTTTCATCAGTTCACTTAGGGAGAGGAGTCTCTTTTGCCCATGCTATGGGGCTTTTCCACAGTCACAGCACAACAGCCTCCCGGGATGGTTTTCTATTGGCATGCGTGAGTCCCTTCCCTCGATTTACAGCTTTCCCCACAACCGTTTTCAGGGGTTCAATCTTAGCTAATGGGGTATTATTTTAAGGAAGAGCTATTCAAGAGCAAAGGTTCTCTTCCTCCGCCTCTGGGACCATCTTCATCTCTAGGAACAGAAGTCTTCTTCTTCCCTAGGAGTGAGGGTCTTCACTTCATCACTACCTCTCTCTGTTCAGGCTTCTCATTGGATCACAGCTACTTCAACATTTGCTTATTTCAACACAAGCATCTTTACTCATGGCGATTTGAACGCTCCACCTCCCCATGCTTTCATGAAATTACAAAAGGGTTCTCTGAGGTATCGTAGTCCATCAACATATCTTTACAAAAGATTTTCAACTTTCAGGTTTTAAAAGCATCTCCTCTATCTTCTCTCTCTCTCTGGGTTTCAGTTCTCTCTTCTTCACTGACTTTGGTGTCACTATCATGGTGTCTTTTCACATGCCTTTGCCTGTCCCTTTCCTCTGACCTGGAAGAGGACTGATGTTGCAGGATTCATTTCTTCTGAGGAACTTACAGCACTGAAGGGGTTGCGCTTATCCGGGTCTGGGCATTGCAGTTGGTTGGTCATGTTCTCTGCTGGGCAGTGGCCGGAGTTGGTTTCTGGTGTAAAGTTTCAGCCCTGCTACCTGCCCAAAGGGCCGAAAGTAAGAGAGAGTTCCTGCGTCTCCCCAGAGATTAAATATGTAAATTTTGAGAAGCGCAATTGGTCTAAATGACTGTCCATCGAGTTCAAGTTCAAACCACCACACAAATGGATTTTGAATATCTCCACAGATGGACACATTACAACCTCCCTTGGCAACTTGTTCCTGTACTCAATTCACCTTCACAATGAAAAAAGTGTTGCTTGATGTTCAGATAGCACTTTCTGTGTTTCACTTTATGTCCATTGCCTCTGTCACTGGGTGCTATTGAGAAAAGCCTGGCTCTGTCTTCTTTGCATCATTCCTTCAGGTACTTTTATGCATTGATAAAATTCCCACTGAGCCTTCTTTTCTCCAGGTTCAGCACTCCCAGCTTTCTCAGTCTTTTGTCATAGAGACATGCCCCAGTCCCTTCATCATTTTAGTGGTCCTTTGTTGAACTCTATTCAGTATGGCTATATGTTTCTTGTGCTGTGGAGTTCAGAACTGGCCACAGCACTCCAGGTGTGGCCTCACCAGTTCTGAGTAGAAGGGAAGGATCAGCTTCCTCATCCTGCCAGTAAAACTTCTCTTAATATATCCCAGGATACCATTAGTCTTTTTTTGCAGCAGGAACACATTTCTGGGTTGTGGATCGCTAGATCATTTGTCTGAAAAGATGTTTCCAGACATTTGGCACCCAACATATATTGTTGCCTGGGGTTCTTCCTCCTCAGGTGCAAGACTATGGAATTTCCCTTTGTCGAACTTCTTGAACTTCCTATCAGCCCATTTCTCCAGCCTGTCAAGGACCTACTTCATAGCAGCACAGCCCTCTGGTCTGTCAGCCACTCCTCAGTTTCATAATAATTAACTAATAGAAAACATGAAGAAGATGGCTGGTTTTAAATATCACACCTCTACAAGCTTTAGCTACCAAACTGGTAAGAAGCACTCTGTAAGGGATAAAGAGGTCCACAGTTCTGTGAAAAACCTTTCTTGAAATTAGTTACCTATGTCAGGTGAATCCTTAATTATTTAAAAAAAAAAAAGGGGGTGGAGAGATGCCACTTTCTCCCATTTACTCTGAGCCCATGCTTCAGAGTTGCAGTAAAAGCCATTTACTTATGGAACTTAATAAATGAGAGGTGTTGAAAAGTGAAGAATTATGAGTGCTAATTCTTCCTTTTCCACTCTGTGTATGACCTAAGCCAAAGCTGCCATGGATAGAAGTGTCCTTTCCCCTTACAGAGTAATCAAAAGGACTTCAGAAATAAAAATATTAGGGACAAGGCCAAAGAGCAAGAAAGAAGCGTTACTTGGGGAAAGTGAAAGTGATATACGTCTGCAAATTAATCCAATGACACACACAAAATTCTTCAATATGCATTAAATTTAGACCCTCTCTTACTGTTATTCCATGATGTGAAAGCCTAATAAAGCTTTGAATTTTAACTGGGCATATAGATGTACTTATAAATATGTATTTATGGGGTTCTACTATCTCTGGCGGTTATTTAAAGGAATGTCCAAGTTAGATCCCATGGAGAAGCAAACTAAACATTGTTATTTTCTCATATTTGAGGGATATTAAACCATGACTTCTAACAGGACAAACATAAAATAAAATATCAATACATTTTTGCAAGGTTTTATTACTTCAGCTATTATTTAACAATACTGATTGTAGCTTACAGCTTCCCTTTTCTTTTCTCGTGACTTGTCCTAAAGTTAAGAATTTTTTTTTCTTTTTTTTTTTTGGTAATCAAGGACCGTCCTCAGCTACTACTTGCTTTTCCAAAACAAAAGGGGTGGCTAGGAGAAATGTATCAACAAGCAAATAGTTAGCAAGCTTCTATGCATTTCAGCTTCAGAACTACACTTCTGGTGTCTACCAGAATCCTAAATACTCTGATGTCAATAAAACTATTAAATCCCTTCTGGAAATTGCTGCAGTGAAAAGCAAAGCTACTGGTACATTTGTGAATAATGTGGGAGCAGAACACCAGAACTATGACATTTTACAGTTAAAACAATATACCACAGTTGAGGTCACTCAATTGTTTTTCAACCTGATTGAATTTAAAATGAGGGAAGCATGTGAAAATGAGCCAGGATGGAACTGCTTTTGAAGATGTTACTTTGTATTGATCTGTTCATCAGAGATCTGAAAGAGAAAATCTGTGGATCCTGAGAGACTTACTCTTCTGTATATGAAAAAAAATGTGATAGTGACTGCAAAATGTAGGTATTTTGTACTGACATTTAAGGTATTGTGTAGTCTGACTTTTTTGGGTAAGTATATAAATAAATAAATTAAATTACATGAATAGTTGAAGAGTGAGTTTGAGTGAATAAACACAATTGACACCTTCTGGGGAAATCGTGGGGTCCAGTCAAAGTTAGTAATGCTTCATAACAAATATCTAATAAAATTGAATATAGATTTAATAAAGTCTAGGCATACAAATATTTTTGTAGAGATATAAGTCTACTCATCTGTGTTAAAAAAATTCCTAAATGCTAAACATTACTTGTATCCACATGTGATATGAAAAATAGTTTTTTCTAACAAAAAACATATCTTGAAACATGTGCGAACACAAAGAAAATATTGTTCTTCATAGTATAAGCATGAACTTCATTGCTTAATAAATAGCTCTAGGTATTTACCACAGTGACTCCACTCAATTACTGTCAATCTGAGCTAACTATAACTGAAATAAGATTCAAGTTTAAAAGATAATTTGAAATATTGGTATACCTGATAAAAGTAATAGAAATTATTTCTTGTCTTAATATAATTTAACTGAGAAAGTATTTTGTACTCACAACCTCTGAAAAGCCAAGCATTTCATATGACCACTTCAGGTTTTTATTTGTCTGTTTGTTAGTAATATTGACATTGATATTAATCTGGCAGCAAACTACCTTTCTGCGAACAGCAACTGATGTCATCATTGTCCTGGAAAAATTAAAGATTAAATTAAAGATGATAAAAAAAAATGAGATTTAGAAAACAAAAATGTAACATAACTTTGAGAACAAGCATGACAGAACAATGATCATTTTCTTTCTGTGCCTTCATCTCACAAAATTTTCTGGTCTTGCTCCTTTCTTTGTTTACAAGGCCATACACTCAGAATTATTCTCATAAATCTGCCTCCAATACTTGATTTTTAGCTACTGAGTAGGCATAGATGCTGTTTACTTCAGTGTTGCTATTCAACATTTCTGAAATGACATCCCTGTTAAATTACTGGGGATTTTAGACTGCCTAGATTGTGCAAGTGTGGCCTTCATAGATACATCGTCTCTACTAAAAAATGTCAGGAGCAGGCAAAATGACTGATAGTTGCAAAAGCATATGTGTGGTGAAACACGTTAAAGGAAAGCAAAAACAAAGCAGAAACCCAGAGTCAGTGTATCCAAATAGGAAATGGCAGTGGAAGCTGAAATGAGGGAAGGTGAGAGTGACAATCAAGGTCATAGAGAGACATGTGGTGCACCCTGCAGTTAAGTAAGAATTAGACAAAGAAGGTGAAAATTATGGGAATAACATCCACTAAAGATAGATTGTTAGGGTATCACCCACCTCCACTAAAACACTACACCTAAAGCCCCAAGCTGCTATAATACCAAATAGGTACAATGGGTTTTACATGTATTGGAGAAGGAAGTGGAAGTCCTCTGGGTTACTGGTATGTAAGTAGAAGCCAGAAGTGAGAAGTGAAATAGGTTTTTCCTCCTGGCTTAGAAATGTAGGCAGGGCAGAGGATGCTACCAGAGGTGTGGAAAGAGTGGAAGAAACAGCAGTCTGGTTTATTTTTTCACATACTTCCATTGTTTTGCCAATACCATATTAGTTCTATCAAGTTTCTGTTCCTTCCAAAGTGGATTTGAACTCTTTTACCCAGACAAACAAGAAAATTTTTAGAATTTTTTACCTACCAAATATCCCTCTAAGCTATTTTTCATTAGTACTTCTGAAAACAGGTTTTCCAGATTGCATAGATAAACTGATGTGGAGCTCTTTCACAATGAAGCTCTGGATTAATTTGTCCTTTAGATCTTCAAAATAAAAGTGTAGGCAACACTAATTGAAAATGAAACTGTTGAAGGAGTATGAAAAGTTATCTTAAGGGACATGTAGACAGCTGTGTGATTATTTCCCTTATTTTTAAATTACCTTTTGTATAAGCCAAATGCCAGCCTTTATTAGTTGTAATTTCTTTTCATCACAAAAAGAATTTTGTTTGTTTTTGTTGGCATGGTTTGGGGTTTTGTTTATTTGCTTATGATTTTTAAATTTATTTTGCAATGGATCTGGGATCTAGAGAACAAAAAATTCATGTGGGATACTTCTTTAATTTGTTAACTGGAAGCTTCTTGCAAGATATTCTGAATACCTGTAGTTACAGTAGCTATACAAGAGCCTATCCTTCAACTGGGACTTGAAAGCTGATGAGTTGGAAGGCACCTTTCAAGGTCATCTAGTCCCACCCCTCTGCAATGAACAGGTAAGTTTGTTTATGCTAATTCCTCTTTACCCACCTTGCTAGGAGAACAAGGACAAGTAATCTAATACTAAGCCTTTGACATAATTCTTGAAATATATTTAAAATGGATTCTATTATTTCCATAAATTTATATTTATATTTTAATAAATAAGTAAATGCAAATCTCTTTACAAGAATCACTACTTACCTTAAATTATTTATTTTTCACTCATTTTCCACCTTATATTACCCTTTCTTTGTGTTTCTCACCGTTCATCTCTCTGCCATACAGCTGTGTCGATTGTACTGCATAAGAGTACAGTTACTGAAGAATTTTACTTTGATCCTTTTAACACAGTGGAAAAATGTACATTCCTTCCCAGAAGCATAATTGTCTTTCTTTTTTACTCAGCTCAGTATGAGAAGTAAAGCTCCTGTAGTTTGAGCAGTTGACAAAATAAAGATGAAAAGTCTATACACCTTTTTCATTTTTCATCACAATACGAGTAATATTAGCTGAGGAGATCATATAACAAGCCCTGTAACTGCCGAGTAAACTAGATCCCTCTTAAATAGCATATCCCAGTGGTAGCAGAATGTGCCAATTAAATGATCATCCCAATTACAAGAGGCTCATGGGGATACATTGTGCTGGTGTGGTTTGTAATCGCTTTCATTTCATGGATTGATTAAAACAAGAACAGTATCAGCTTCCCATCTTGATTACCTAATATAGATGATTTATTTTGTATCCATACAGGGGTTCTTTCCTGTATCTGTGACAAAAATAGTGGAACTGTTTGTACAGTATGTGCCAAAATAAAAAATAACATTTTTATTCCTATGTGGCTCAGCTGAATTGTTTATGGTTTGATGATGAAAACTCCATTGTCTGAGTAATGTGTTTTACTATCAGGGAAAGAATTAGGTATTGAGCTATTGAGCTCCATCTTCATCCCAGAGGAATCAACTGGAAATATTGACTCTTGAACTGAGAGCAAAGCTCAACACATGTTTTAAACACAGAAGGTGAAATCAATGAATAAAATCATCAGACTTCAATGGAAACAGAATTTTATTCAGCAAAATGAAAGAAAAAAAAAAAGAGAACTTTTCACCTAAAACCATAAAAAAACCCAATCCATCTTGTCCTCAAATCAGACACCTGCCTTTGGAGAAACTTGGAAGAACTGCACACTCTTAGGGAAAAAGTAATTTTTTCACTGCTAAAAAAGTGATAAAGAAGAGGATATTCATATGAATATAGTGATGTTTTACTGGATTTTACCTTTTTAAAACCCCAGTTCCCCCCCACTCCCCCAAAAATAAACCCAAACCAAACCAAAAAAACCCCACAGCACAGATACTTTCACATATTTTCACAATTAGGGCAATTCAAAGAGCAAGCTTAGTCACAGAACAGGCAAATGCGGTTGAAGAAAACTAGTTATGTTATTGAATTCTTTTGGTGGTATGTCACTTACTTTTTAAAACTGGCTGAATCAAGCCAAAGACTGAAGTTATTTTTATTGCTCACTTCAGGTGTTTCATTAGAGTGTGATGAAGAATTCTAAAATAAATCCTTGTTCCTTATAGAGTCAGTAGGTGTCTCCAAGCAGCTAAATTAGATGTCTTAAATTTCACAATGTGATTACCTTGCTGAGAAACAACAGGGAGGTATGCATCTGTATTTTTTACTGATTGTACATGATACAATGGTAGTACACTAGATACATCATTCCAGAAACTTAAATCCGTACATCAGAAGAAACTTCAAAATAAAACCAGAGTGGTATTGGTCACATTTCTCTACCATAAAAATTAGCCAAGATCTAGTCAGAATTTTCTACACTTACATCTTGACATATTTATTTTGTTTTAGTGGAATACATAATTTCAATTTCAGGCAGTTTTTATTTTGAATGACCTTTAATGTGGTCATTAAGACCCTTATTAAATCTTACCATTAATTACAAGATCTTCAAGATTTAAAGTAAGAACATATTTTATTAGGTTAAACATGGATCTCGGACCTTAAAATTACATTTAGATTTTAATAAATTATGTCAATTTGTACATGTGAACATCTATACTTATTTTGATAGTAACTTTTAGATGACTGTTCATAAAAAACTTTGACAAGATAAATATCAACAGTAAATATAAACTAATATAAATAAAATAGAACAGACCACCAATGACTAAGGAAAAAATATTTCCAGTGCCATTTTAAATGAGGAAAACTCAGTAAATTGTTGCAATAAGGTGTAAGTGATGCATTAAAGGAGAGATTTTGCAAAGGAGAGGTTCTTGTGCTGATATGGCTGAGAATGTGCAGGCTGAATATGCAGTAAGTATGTAGATGAAAGACGTGGATGAAATTTTGCGATTAAATTCTGCCAAAAAAAAGTGTATTTTCATTAATACAGGACTAGCATTCTATCCAAACTCTGCAAAAGCAGAGCTGCCATTACCCATCCTCACACATTTACTTGTAGGTAAGGTCCTTCACCACCACTTACCTTTATCCTTCCTACATATACCTATAATAGATTGGCAGGAACACTTTATCTTTCTCCTCTTTCTGGATCATCATTAAAGGCTGCTGTACCTCCTTGCCTAGTTTTCCATCTTTTCCTTGGCTTTTTAAAAGTGAGCTCCTTTAGGAGACCCTCCTGTTATGAGTAGGGATCCAAGAATAACTGCTCTTATGTTTAGCCATCAGCAATTTAATGTTCCTTTCCAGTCCCAGGGGTAACAACCTGTTTCTTTTATCTCTTATATTTTATCTTTCTGTACAACCACTGCTTCTAGCATCATTTTTCTAACACTGCTGCTTATCCTTGTATAGCTTTCTTTGGAATGTAGTATGTTATCAGTTAAATACAGCTCCTGAAATTTCATTTTCTTTTCTCTTCAGGTATCAAAATCTAGTTAAGTAGTCCATTAAAAGGGTTTCACCCCCACAGTAAGTTTCTTGGCTTTCATGACTCTTGAGGGGGAAATTTTCAGTGTGATCAATGAAGAATTAAAAGTGCTACTGCTATTGCTGTTAATGGGAATAGTGGGATGCTTTCCCACACTTCTCATTGTCAGTTCACCCTTTGATGTCTAGGACATGCTTCAGGGAAAAACCTAAGTTGTAAAGCATTATAATTGATGACAACATTTGAAAGAAATATATTTGTGTTTTCTAAAATTCAGCTTACACTGATTGATTTCTTTAGATATAGAAGAAAGCTGCAAAAAAAAAATTATCATTAGAAGGATACCAGAAACAATCTTTCCTATATCTACTTCTAACAAAATGCGATTTCTAGGAGTATCTAATGGCTTCCAAATTCCCAGGTCAGTATGCCTGGTGGAAACTTTCCTAAAGATAATTATATTTTTGTATATGTAGATCCAGCACGCTAAATATGCATTGATGTAATTGATTACTCAATATTTCACAGAATCCATTATTTTTCACATAAAAAATCTTCAGTTGTAAATATTTCTGTTTCAGTAAGGAATAACATTGCCTTATGTTCCTTAGAAGCTGGAGTTTACAAAAATTAGCTCACTTGTTTGAAGAATGGTGCTAGTAACACCAAGGTCATGGTTTAATCCCCATATTGGCCATTCATTGAAGAGTTCGACTGGATGATCCTTGTGAGTCTCTTCCAACTCAGAATATTCTGTGATTCTGTGAAAATAGTTTAATAGAAAACCTTTAAAAATATTGAAAGGAGACAGTTGCGCTTCGTTTTATTTTTCTGACAAAGCAAAACCAGAAAAAGTAGTTCTAATTACTTTCAGAGTATGACTACAGAAGGTGTGGCATCCAGCTCCAGAAATGGTCTCATATATATGCTTAATATTTAGCATATGATTTGTCAGATTCTCAAAATAAGACTCTTGTTAGAAGTTATTGTGGATCAAGCACTGCTAAATTATCTGCAAATTATTAGCAATATATCTGTTGGCTCTTTATGTGCCCACTTCTCTAATAGCATTCAGTGCCAGCAGATATGTATGGTATTGCTCGATATGCAAATGGTATTTTTCAATTCAAAATGCAAATAGCAGGTCATGACTGTAAGGCAGAAAACCGTAAAATTTTTGGAGAACTTATAAACTAATGTACCATCATTTTACATACTTAGGTGACAAAAATACATGCATTTATTACATTAAAAGTGCTTACTGAGAAAAAAAAAAGCCTACAGCATTTTTATGCTGGAAATTTTGTTTACCTTATATTCTCCTACTTGCTATTTTCTTACTGCAGTAACAACCATTCTAATCCACGACATTTCTGGAAAGAAAAAAAAAAGAAAAATATAAAATAATTTAAAAACACTTTCTATCCTTTTTCTGTACAGCAATTTGCTTTTTAGCTTGAGGTACCCTGATTTAGTAGACGAAAACCCCATGGAAATTGTTTACTTGTAAGAGAAATTCAGGGCTTAATTTCATGGTTTAGGAATGATACTCCCCAATTTAGTTTTTCCACCGAGACCTTCTAAAATACACTGCTGATCACTCACTCATCACTCACCCCACCCCCCTTCTTCCTTCCCCTTCACCAGTGGCCAGAGAGGAGAATTGGAGGCACAAAAGGCAAAGATTGTGGGCTGAGACAAGAACAGTTTCCTGGAAACAGCAATGAGATAAGAAAACAAGTAGTAAAAACAATATTAATAACAAAAGTATACAAAAAGAGGGAATTATTCACATGCAAAAATGCTCACTATAGAGCCCAAGACAATGAACAATGGGCAATGGGTTCCCCAACCCACCATGCATTTTTCCATCAGAAAGGGTTGCCCGTCCTTCCCAGAAGTGAGAGAGAGGGTCCCTTTTCCCTCCCCTGCCCCAGCAATGATGTATTGTGGTATCAAATAACACATAATCTTGGCCACGTCCTCTCCTCCTGATCTGGGCCAGAACTAAGACACTTAACAGCAGTAATTTGGTGGCAGTATAAATCAGAAGTATCTCTACTGAAATCCCTACAATTACATCTTCTCTATACTGTGGAAGAGATAGAAAAGCAAGATTATCCCTATAGAGAGCACAGAACCACCATCAAGAAAGCCATGCAGAAATACCTAATGGATGAGACATGGCAAGAGCATGGCTTGGCAAACTTCACTTACAGGGCTTGTATAGAACTTGTTCATATGTCTGGAGGTAATTCTTTGTATATATGTGACTTCTAATCAATGAAAATATGAAATGTAAATTACGTGGCTTCTGATTTTCTAACCTTCTATTTAGTACAAAAGTAAGAAAAGATGTTCAAATATGTTCCATTTTTGTGTTTTTTAATGTACTTGGATAGAGGCTTTATACAGTCCTGTATCACTAGAACATGCACGTACGAAGAGCACTGGGGATATTTATAGAATCTGGAGTGAATTCTTCCAGAATGGGAAAACTGTACAGCTGATGCAAATACTCCTGCTGAACAAGAAGATACAGGGAAAAATCCATGGAAGAACATGCCACAGTTTGGCGTTTAATAGTTATCACAGGAGAACAAGGCAGTTTCTATTGTGGCTGTCTGTCAGAATGCTAAAAAAATTGTTGCACAATGCTCCTTTTGTGTTGCCCACTGGGGGGAATGAATGCTATTCAGTTTTATGATTGTGACTGTTCATGTAAAAAAAAATAAGTTGCATACAGGAATATTTATAGAAATTAGCTTTTAAATTTTCGTCTGATAAAAACCCATGAGGGGTGGTTGATAACACCAAAGGATTGTGCTGCCAGTCAGAGGAACCTGAATAGGTTGGAGAAATGGACTGATAGGAACTTTATGGAGTTCAGCAGGTGACAGTGCTGAGTTCTGCATCTGGGGAGAAATGACGCCATGCACCCAGGATAGGCTGGTGGCTGACTACCTGGAAAGCAGCCTTTTGAAAAAAAGAGACGTGGTGGTCCTCATGGACAACAGGTTAAATATAAACCAGCAACCTTGCAGTATCTGGGCTGCATTTGGAGGAGCACTGCCAGCACTTCAAGAGAGATGATTCTTCCCTTCTGCGTCAACCCTGGTGAGACATGTCTGGAGTGCCATGTCCAGGTCTTGGTTGCCCAGTATCGGAGAGATGCAGGCATACTGGAGCAAGCCCAGAAAAGATGATGAAGTGGTTGGAACACTTCTCATATGAGGAAAGATTGACAGACCTTAGACTGTTTAAGCTCAAGCAGAGAAGGCTCATGGAGCATCTTATCAATGTATATAAATACCTGATATAGTCAGTAAATGAGATAGGGCCAGACTCTTCTCATTGTTCCTCACGAAAAAACGAAAAGCAATGGGCTTGACAGAAATACAGGAAATGCCATTTAAACATTAGAAGAAAACTCTCTTTGATGAGGATGGTTAAATACTAGCATAGGTTGTCCAGAGAGGATGTGTGCATGTATTCTTGGAGATATGCAAAACCCGGCAGGACATGTCCTAAGCAACCTGCTGTAGATGACCCAGCTTGCACAGGGAGTTGGACTACCTGACCTCCAGAGGCTGCTTCTGACCTCAACTGATCTGTCATTCTGTTATTCTGTGGACAGGTAACAAGGCCTGAAGCATAACTGAAACCACCTGGCCCATGGAAGTTACAGTTTTACAGGATGCAAACAAGCAGTTGGAGCTGAAAAATGATTATCTACACAGGTAAAAAAAAAACCAAACCAAAACCCAAAAAAACCCTTACAAGTATGAGTTTTACAAATTACCATCTCTTCAAATAAATAATATATTTCGGCTTAAAATAACCTCCCTCTTGGGTATTCCAACCAAGAAGAGATTAAATCTTGTCATTAAAGTATTGATTTGGAGAATTTCTTTATCAACAAAAAGTGTGCTAATAATTTTCTGCTACTTTGAAGACAAATATTCATAAGAAGTTGCAGCTTCCTGTACCTGTTCTTCCCCTCTTGTTTAGTTTTTTTTCTGACTCCTATAGTGCCCATTGAATGGTGGTAAAGCTGGATATTAAGTTCAAATTGCTGTGCTGGCAACCTATCTCACTATCACCTGTTCCTGACACACTGAGAGATGAAAGTGATTTATAAGGATTTATAATACAACAAAAAATACAACTACCACAGAAATTGTGCCACGGTTTTTCTATACTTCACCTACCAGCTCAGTAAGTGGGAGATAATGCCTTAAGAATTTGATGAATGGAAACCAGGTTCTATTTTAGTCAGACAGTGCTTTTGGGCACCAAATCTATGTCATTCACAACTATACACCATCTGGATGATGGATAATGCCAAGCTACTGGGCACATTTTATTCCCCCAGTGGTACAAAACAGTGATGAGAGAATTAGGAAAATGCCCAGAGATTCAACTTGCAGATTTTCCTTTGAGGACTACCCATGCACAAGGAAACAGAGCTGCTGATTCAAATTGCTAACTTTATCATTTCACAGGTACCAACAGATTTATCCCAGATGTTGTGCTGATGTCAGCATGACTACCACGTCTACTCTCTGCCATCCCTTTTGAGGTACATCGGTACAGGATTCTATCATTCATAACTACGAAGACAGTACAAGGACTGCTTTTGAACCCAGTGATGTATGTCAGAGTCAAAATGAATAATCTTCATTAATTCAATTAGTAAAAAGCTTTTAAAAATATGTCTACTCACTTTTACCTACCATCTATGTCTGTTTTTATGGGGGCTTTTTGTTGCTGTTTTTTATTTTAAAGACTATGAGACAATCAAACCCACTGTACTTTAACATACTAAGGTAAAATGTTTGCCAGGACATAGCAAAACGAAACCATGCATCTTTTTGTAAGTACCAGGAATATTAGGTATGGTATAAGAACAAGGAACAGCTATAAAGTTATTTGATACTTTTCATTGTGTAGTTAAAATTTCCAAATTAAGCTGAAACCACAATGTACAAGAATGTGTCAAAACAGACATTGTTTAACACACACACAAAAAATACTTTTTCCAAAAGGATATTAAAGTTTCAATGAGATAGAGAAAAATAAGATAATGAATCATAGAATCATAGAATCATTAAGATAGGAAAAGACCTCCAAGGTCATTGAACAAACACCACACCACCAACTAAATCATAGCACTAAGTGCCACACCTGGTCATTTCTTGTGTACTTCCAAGTATCGTGACTCCAACACTTTTCTAGGCAGCCTATTCTAATGCTTAACCACTCTTTCAGTGAAGAAATTGTTGCTACTGACCAACCTGAACCTCCCGTGGTGCAGTTTGTTTCCTCTTGTCCTGTCACTGGTTGCCAGAGAGAAGAGGTTGACATCCATCTTGCCACAAGATCCTTTCAGGTAGTTATAAACAGTGATAACGTCTGCCCCGAGTATCCTTTTCTCCAGGCTAAACATCCCCAGCTCCCTCAGCTGCTCCTCATAGGACTTGTTCTTCAGAATCTTCACCATCTTCATTGTCCTTTTCTGGACTCACTCCCCTCCCTCAATTTCCTTCTTGCAGTTGGAAGCCCAGAACTGGACACAGCACTCGAGGCCTCATCAGTGACAAACACAGAGAGACGATCCCTGTCCTGGTCCTGCTGGCCACACTGTTGCTGATTCAGGCCAGCATGCCGTTGGCCGTCTTGGACACCTGGGCACACGCTGGGTCATGTTCAGCAGCCCCAGGTCTTTTTCCACTGAGCCCTTTTCCAGGCACTCTGTCCCCAGTCTGTAGCACTACTTGGGGTTGTTGTGACCCAAGTGCAGGACCTGGCACTTGGCCTTGTTGAACCTCATACCACTGGCCTCCAGTCATCAATCCAGCCTGTCCAGATCCCTTTGCACAGCTTTCCTGCCCTCCATCAGATCAACACTGCAGCCCAACTCAGTGTTGTCTGTGACCTTACTGAGGGTCCACTTGATCCCCTCATCCAGATCATCAAAAAAGATATTAAACAGGACTCACTCCAATACTAAGCCCTGGGGAACCCCAGCAGTGACCATCTGTCAGCTGGATATGACTCCATTCACCACCACTTTCTGGTTCTGGCCACCCAGCCAGTTTTTAACCCAGCAAAGAGTACCCATGTCCAAGCCATGGGCTGCCAACATCTCCAGAAGAATGCTGTGGGAGATAGTATCAAAGGCTTTACTGAAGTCCAGGTAGACAACATCCACAGCCTTTCCTTCAGTCACTAGGCGGGTCACCTGGTCATAAAAGGAGATCAGGTTGGTCAAGAAGGACCTGCCTTTCCTAAGCTGATATGGCTGGGCCTGATACTTTGGCTGTCCTGCATGTGCTGCATGATGGCACTCAAGACAATCTGTTTCATAACCTTCCCTGGCACCAAAGTCAGGCTGACAGGGCTATAGTTCCCCACATCCTCCTTCCAACCCTTCTTGTAGATGGGCATCACACCGATCAACTTCCAGTCATCTGGGACCTCCTCAGTTAACCAAGACTGCTGGTAAATGGTGATGGAGAATGGCTTAGTGAGCTCTTCTCCAGCTCCCTCAGTGCCCTTGGGATGCGTGAATCCCATCCAGCCCCATAGACTTGTGGGTGTCTAAGTGGCTCAGCAGGTCACTAACTGCTTCCTCCTGGATTACAGGGGGTCCATTCTGCTCCCCATCCCTGTCTTTCAGCTCAGGGCCTGGTTGCCCTGAGGATAACCAATCTTTCTGTTAAAGACTGAGGCAAAGAAGGCATGAAGTACGACATGCTTTTCGTCATACTTGGTGAGAATATTGCCGTTCATAGACTCTCTTTACACTACACAGGATGTACAGCTGTAGGGAAAGGTACAGTACAACAATATTTTCAGAGGCTGCACCAAAGCACTCACATAGGTTTTGAAGAAAATATCTATTTGAGGAGTGTTTTCACACATCATCTGGCTGTACATCACTGCAATAAATTACTGAGAATGTGTGAAATAATTTATGATTAATAAACAAGATCAGATAGGCTTTGAATATTAAAATGAATTTTGAATCAGAAGTATTTGTCTTTACATTTTGGCATATCTGTTCCTTTGCAATCTGAGAAATGCCAATAGGCATTTGAATGGCTTTGCTTTCACTTGTTACAAGAATTCATCTCTATTCATCTACTCAAAGGTAAAGCTGTGTGTAAACTTCATCTCTCACATATTCTGGTATAAATAAAGAATATAAACAGAAGTCTACACAAACACAGTTTCATTCCTCACATATTTTGAATGCTACACCATGATCTGTCTTTGGAATTTATCACTTGAAACAGGCAGCAGATTCTACAGTGCCTTTTGTTCTAGATAATGTCTGATGTATTTCTGCTGTTCTTTTAAGATCAACTTTATGAATCTGTCTCATCCACTTAAAGCTTAAAAAACATGTCTAAACAAATTCTATTTCTGAGAGGTTTGTTGCCTAAAATGTTTAGCTGTGTAGTTTATGCTACTAAAAAGTAAGTAAATAATACTTATATACGTATGAAATTTCTAAAACCCAAGAAATGTTTCTCACTGAAAAGAGTATGACAAAAAAAAAAGAAAAAAAAGATAAAAGGTATTGGTCGGCTGCAAGATAAGTTAGTAAGAAAATTGAGTTGAGATTAAAATATTATGTATGGCCTGAAAAGTTATAGGAAAGAAAGAGTTCAATTCTCAGTATTCTTCCTTCATAGGCTGAACCACATCTGAAGTCCCTTTATTTAGAAAAGTGTGAGGACTTTCCAAGGTTCTTTAAAATAGTAACAATGACAACCTTCTTCCTTCCTGCTTCCAATGAACTGTTGAAACAAATCACCTGTATTTGATGAGAACAAGAGAGGCCAATGTACAATGTTTAGGGTTTGCCTCTCCACTTCTGATTACAAATGTGTTAAAAGAGGTGAGCCTTCATAGGCTTGATTTTAGTCAGGAAAAATATCTAACAAACACCAAATACCTTTATAACATTATTACTATTAAAAGTGCAAGATAATTGGAAGTCTGCGTACTCATATTTACTTGTATTTTCAATGGGACAGAAAAGTAAATACTGCCTTTTCTGTCAGGTGTCATGTTCTCATGTTCAATACCCAAAAAAGACAGTTTTTCCTGTAGGGTTAGAGACTTTCTCAGTGACTAGCTTTGTTTGTGTGTATGTTAATTTTATGGTATATGAATAACATGTAAAAATCCATAAAATTATGAAAAATAACCCCAAACTCACCTCATTCATACATTCTTATAGAAAAAATAGATCTCGCTGCTTCCAAAAAATGTGTGCATTACCTAAAAAAAAAAAAAAAAAGGAGTATTGCTTTTATGACTTTAAAAAAAAATGCAGTGAGCATTTTGTAATGAGATGATGAAAATAAGTTTCATTAAATGCACAGTCTTATAAAAAAATTTGCTTTTAAATTTTTCAGGATGGTAATGAGCTTTTTAAGATACACTTTTGAAGATAAAATTTTTAAGATGCTTTTGGGGTTTTTTTAAATTAAGAGTCTGATACATATTTAGATAAAGGGTATCTAGAAGCATACTGGAACCAGTGATTTAAAATATATGTCTTGTTCCAACTGAAGAGAAAAGCTTAATACATCTGATATCTTGCTAGACCATAAATGCTAGCTTGGCAGAAAATTAGGAACAATTTCTTTCATTGTCACTGAAGATAAACCATCCATATCTTACTTCACAATATTGTGACTACACTTATATTCTAGGGATGGATACCTTGAGGTTCCTGGCTCCATGTGTTAAAACGTGGCTAATATCTAGCATTCTACTGAACAGTCTGCAGAGTATTTGATCCAGGTTTCTTCTGGAGTCTTTGTGCTATTTCCCAAAATGTGATTGCTATTCTGCATCGTGGTTTACCTGACAAATGTGGAAATAGACTAATGTTCACAAGAGTAGTATTTCTGTAGCTTATAAAGACATATATGTTGCATCCCCTATGCTGAAAGGTTGGAGCAGACAGAGATAAGGTTGGCAAGATGATGTCTGTATTTCTGTAATGAGTGATAACTACCACTACCATACAGTATTTTCACTGCGTAAGGAACTCATCAAATCATTGCAAAAGTCTTCTTTTTGGTAAATAAAAATATGTGCTTTTCAAACAATAAGAGAACCAGGAGTGACCCAAGAAACCAGGTTATTTTACAGATGTAGAACATGCTTAAAGTAAAATAAGCTCTACTGACTACTGGAAGTCAATACCACATTAGTATGGGGCTTTCAGTCAGCAAACTTATGGTGCTGATATCCACCTAAATTGGACTGTCTATTTGAAGTGAATTATGTGACAGACAAATTGGTGACAGGCATGTAACTGCTTAGATTAGGTACACTTTGACTATATACAGATACATATGTCGTGTTCTTCCTTTGAAAAATAGAAAGCTCATCTTTCATTTCCTATATGCAGTTTTGAATGTGTGCATTAAAGCTAAACAAACTGCTGGTAAAGTTTAGAACTCAAAGCATTTTTGTATTCCTCTAATTATTCAAACTTCAGTTAAGCGAGGAAGGGGGAAAATATCTTCAGCAGCTTTCTTAGTCTTTTCAGGAGATTAGTTTCAGAGCACTCTTGTTTTTTTATCATGTGTAGAAAAAATATTCCCCCTTCCCTTTTGCATTTTTCCTGTGCTACACTTACATTGTCATTTTAGATCTCTCTAGTCATATATAGGTGTTGAAGATTAGGATAATCTTCTGGACACTACTCTGAGACAAGAGGGCAGCCAGCTCCAGGTTCTCCTGGTCAGTGTAAGCAGTTTTACGTGTCAGTTTAACGAGACTGAATGATGAGGCACTTCTTCTTGTTGGAGACCATATGGTTGTTGTAGATTAAACAGTGCCTGAAATACTCCTGGGTGCTGAAACTCAATCATCTCTGCAGCTAAACTGCTAAGGACGTCTCATGTTTTCAATCTGTGTAAACTAGAGGTCTCAAAAATGATTTCTGGATGAAGTTTGGGAGCTTCAAGACTCTATAGACCATTTACAATGCATTTAGCATGCAGCCATGCTCTTCTGGAGACTAAAACATTTTACTAACATAGATATAGGCTGCTTTTTACCAGTTGCACTCAGTGCCCGGGGACATAGCAAGGGACATATATGTTACTACTGTAAAGGTAGTCTGTGGCCCACTTGAGGAAAAGAGGTTTTAGTTGGGGAGTTCTTGTACTTTAAGATTTGAAAAAGTGGATTATGAGAAAACTGATCTCATGAGACAGAGGTTAGAGAAAAGCAAGTGAAAAAAAATAGTCTATATGTAGAACTGAACAGTGTGAGTTGAGATGGGTTGATGGAGATTTGGCTTCAAGGACTGAGGTTCGTATAAATACAGTGTGATTCAGAATTAAATCCGCTCAAGGCCCTTTGTATCTCTGTGGTATATGGAGCATTTCAAGACTTTGGTTTTGTTCACTTCCTCGGTATTTCTAGGTGGTGAGTGCTCTAGAGACTTTCAAATAGTGTTGCAAAGGGTGAAATTCAATTTGAGAGAAAGAGTCCACAAGGTGATGGCAAAATTTGTCCTCTTTTATAATCAGTGCAGACTCTATCATACCAATACAGTCAATTGGCAATTCAGCCATCAGCTGCTAGGGATGAGGTTTCAGCCCTCAATTTAGATATCTTCATGTTAGTGGGTTGAGGTTCACACAGATGTAAATACCATGGGAAACTACTGTATTTGGAATAAGAAACCACTGGGCATAGCAGGGTGAGAAGTTCATGGAAATTGCAGATCGTGCCATGAGGTATGGCCTATTTCACAGATGGTTCAGGGGGATTACGAGTGATGGCAGAACTTCACAGATAATTAAACAGAATATTAAGGACCTTTCGGAGAGGAGAATCTGATAAGACCAGAATTATCTATCAGCAAAACTGCTAAAGGAGAATATTACCTAGGTAGTAACAACAGATGTACAAAAGTCAGGTTCCTCTGGTACCAAAACTGAGACCAAAGGCAAACAAGTAACTAGGAATAGCTTCCATATTTAGGAAAAGATGAGGGTGGAGAAAGGCAGGGATAAATGTGAGTGGGAGAAAGAATAGCAGTTGGGCTGGTGTGTTAGAAGGGCTAGTCAGGTATAACCAGGCTGCTTGTCTGACTTGTCTGATTACTGCAGTCTGACCTGTGACAATTTGTTGAAGGAAGTTTACGAATCTGATTTACCAGATAAAGAATATGAAAGCAGACTTACCAAAGTTTATGGCTGTAAGTAGCTTTGTTTCCTTTGAAAGTTCTTATATAACATTTGGAAAATACAACATTTTGAAAGAAGATAGTAGGTTTTTTTTCAGCTTTTAATACTTAAAATATATCAGGAGTGCAAATCGTCTCTGCTGTTTCATTCTCTTCTCAGAAGTTCTTAGGAGCTCAGAATAGTAAATTTAAAGTTTTATCTTTTTAAAAGAATAGTTGGAGTACTAAACATTTTCTTGAAGTTTTTTACCTCCAAAATTTATTTAAGGGCACATGAAAACAAACAAACAAGAAATCTGCATTTTAACTTTCTGATTTAAGTTTTTTTACTTTGCAATTCAAATTTTACTCTCTTGCTCTTATGGTATTGTTACTTCACTGGTTCACTTGTTGCCTAACTATGAAAGCCATGATTGTCTAATTTAAAAGTCAAATAGAAGGTAAGAAAATTCCTGTGTTTTTCTGTTATTCAACACAAAGAAGCTAAAAAAGAACAAATCTAATCTTTTTCCTTCAGATATCACCTTCCTAAATACTTATTTATTATGTTCAGATTCACTGTGCAAAGAAAGATGCACACTTTTGTTTGTGGAACTAAACCAGACCTCTAAAAGTTTAAAAATAGACATGTGACTAGTTTTTTCCACCAGTGACTGAAGTAAGGACGATGAGAACATCTTTTGATTTTATGTTTGGAGGGTTCAGAGACCAAATGAACTAGGTATCATGTTTAGCAATACCAGAAAATAAGTTTCAGTCCTAGTCAGACAGCCTGATTTAGTTTCTCACAATTGTTTAGTGAGCTTATTGCAGTGGCCTTGGTAGACCAGTTCAGGGTAAGCAAGACACTGAACTCTCTCAGGGGACTGTCTCAGGAGCCTACACTTTCATCCACTTAAATCAGTCAGCACAAAATGCAAGGAACACAGATATACTGGAATGTACCAGGTGCTCACTGCATACATGGGATTTTAGATGTACAGTCTTGTTCCAGCAGGAAGTGCCTTCCAAATATGAATGAAACCCCTCTGAATACAAAAGCTAGAGTGGTGTGGGCACCTCTATTAGCAAAAGGTAGCCCAAGTTCCTCCCTGTCCCATCTCTACAAGCTACTGTGTGTTTTACCTTAAATTAATGTCCTGACCTGATCTGCCTACTGCATGAGAATGAAAATCCTTTCTGACTAAAAATGAATGTTCATCTTCATAAGCAACAAACATCTTCCTGAAAGTGGCTCTTGGTTGCACACTAAATAAATGCTACCACTTCAAGAAGTGACTACTAAGGTTAGCCTGGAAGAGATTTCAACCGTGCATCCATGAGCTCCTGGTAGGTTGTTAAGACATCTCTGAGCAGAAGACCTTAGAAGAAAGGTAGTGAGAACTACAAACAACTCCAAACCTCTTATAAATCCACAGTGCATAACTGTGCTCTACAGAATTATATTCGTCTCAACTTTTTTTTCTATTTTTTCCCCTCTTGAAACTTGAGAATTTACATTTTGTCCATTTATTGGGCAATTTCCTAATTTCACAAGTAAGTACGGATTTATTTTTTCCCTTCATTTGTTCAATACAGCTAGAAAAATAAGTCCTCACTTTAGAATCAATCTAACCTTTTTCTTATTTTCTATGTCAGTTAGGTTACCTTAAAATCTGAAGTTTTGTCTGGCTGCATGACTTACAGTGAAAGTACTGGAATCCAACAGATTTCAGGTTTCTCTCAGGAGACACCTGCTTGACAGCCCTTTTGTTGCTAATGGTAGAATTTAAATGTCTGACTGCTTTCTGCATGTAGCTTTGCTGATTGCACTTTGAAACCCTTTTATAAAGAGAAAGTACTTGCAAAAATGTGTTCCTCTTCCCTCCCCATACACACATTCCTTGAAATATGCATAGTGATGGGAAAGACTTATAAATATCTACTACTGGTGGGGGAAAA
The DNA here is from genome assembly GCA_013397725.1 of Rhagologus leucostigma. Classification (NCBI taxonomy): domain Eukaryota; kingdom Metazoa; phylum Chordata; class Aves; order Passeriformes; genus Rhagologus; species Rhagologus leucostigma. The sequence continues at coordinate 202,327 of VZTD01010888.1, read as the reverse complement.
TAACTCAAACAACTACAAAATCATGTTTTTAGATAGTAAATGGCCACATAATAATTTAGAAGTAAATTTCGGATAGGGTTTGGCGTTTTTTTCTATTGTGACAAAAGGAGATGACATACTGCATTCCAATCACACAGGTCTAATATTTGCAGATTATGCCTGCATTATCTCTAAAGATGTCTCTGTGTTTTTGAGGACTGAGAGCTTTGGGTAAAAAAGCCTGAGGTTGGCAGAAAAGTCAGTCTGAAGCACTTTGGATTTTTTTCCAGATCTGCTGTATCTCTTTCATGCTTTATAGTGACATCAGCATTTTATACCTTAATATTTATTCTAGAGAGGAAATAATTCTCAAAACAAAATAAACAATGATATCATTAAACTAGCAGTTTTGCCAAGGAAGACAAATAAGAAGTCCCTATATTTAGTACATATAGCATGGGCTGAAAGAAATATGTTTGTCAAAAGACATTTTCTTTTTTTTTCTTTTATTGAGGGGGAGGGGGATGGAGGAGGACTTTGTGAGAAATATTATCATTTTTTAAAAATACAAGGTTTCACACTGTGCTTACTGAGTTCTGATAAGAAGTTCCCAAATATGTTGCAAGCTGGCAAAATGTAAAGCAGTGAGTTCTCATCTTGTTCAAAGGCTGTTATTTTCTGGTAATGCATACATCAGATCTCCTGCTGGCATTCAAGAACCTAACCACCGAAAGAAAGAGATGAAACGAAAGTGTCACAAACTTCAGTGTCTTTATAGATGACTTATGCAACATCATAGAAATATTGTCAATAAAGTAGCCGGAATAGAATTTGGTTCAGTGGATATCTGACAAGTTTTTCCGGGGAGAACCATGAGCTACACAAGATGGTGTGTTCAGTCTTTATACCAGAGTCCTCCAAAGAGCTCTCAGAAGCAGAATATAGGAGTCAGCAGTCCTACATCTTCCTGAAGGACTTCACTGGTGCTGCAGCATGATGACGAATTGCTTGACATCCTGTCTAAAATATGACGAAATCAAGTTCCTGATGCTCTCTAAATTCTCTATGTTACTGTACTTGCTCGGCAGATGCTCCTTTTGATGTTGTCTCTATTTCTAAGTTGTTGAATGAATCCTGGTTTGGAGTTTCAGTTTCTCCTCCTATTTTATCAGCTCCTTATTAAATGTTTAGTCCTAATTTATTTAACTCACAATAGCTGGTGAAGACAATTTTGTTGTCTGTGTAATTTTCACTTCTGCTTTTATTTTGAAAAATATATATAACTGTCTTTTTATTCAACCTTGAAAGTGTTAACATAGAAACTATGGAAGGGCAGCCCAGTATCAGCTATAACAGTAACTTCACAGATGGATCAGGCAGATATTTTGCTCCTATACAGAACAAAACTATGAATATATGGGAAAGAAAAATACTAAGTTTACATAATTTTTATGGTTTATAAATCCACTCACAGTTCCAGTTCTTATTCCAACACAGAAGTTTCACTCTATCTCTTCGTCTTCTCTTCAAATATATATTGCTAAAGAAGTTAAATTGTTACTGAACTGGAAGGTAATAAATTTAGATTACAAAAGAAGATATGAGAAAAAATAGCATGTCTTCAGATAAAGGGCTGCTTTGAAGTCGACATATGTTCATAAAAATAATTTCACATGCTTCCGTATCCTTACAAAGTCTTCATCCCAGATAAACTGTGTAGTCTCATAGACTGGTTAAGTGAAATCATGCCACAGAATTTTACCAATGCCTGTAATAAGATTAGTCTACTCCATATCGGAGATAGCTATATTTCTTTGACTGTAGAGGGAGTGCTTCAGTTTAGTGACTCAAATTTAAAGGTAAAGATCCAATTGTTTTCGCTTAACATAAGCACACAATTAAAACTGTTTGGAGGTTATGCCACCTCTATGGATGCTGGCAATTGTGCAGCAATGTAAAGCTCACTTTAATGACTTATGTTTCTTTTTATATGATTTTGATCTTCACTAAAAACAAACTTATTTTTCACTGTGCCTCCTGATCATGCTGTCTTGAATCTCTAGTTTTCCTTATACCTGTGTCTGGACTGTGATATTCCAGGCTCTTGAAACAACTCTTCTATATTCAAATTACATCACTTGCCTGGTATCCTTCAGCAGGGATTTAGAATAAGTTATAGAAAACACATCTGTCCTTTTAAAAGGGGAAGGAGACATTGATAATCATTAAACTACAGAGTACTGTAGATCCAAGAGGGAGTCTGGAGTGAAAACTAGGGCATGGTACTCCCAAAATACATGAATTGTCTATACTGGAACGAGAGCAGCCAGAATGGGACAACCAAAGGAAGTTGTGCCTGAACAATCAGACTTTTTTCCATGACAGCTATGTGGTCAGACAGAGGGAAATCTTTTGAAGGGTTTTTAATGAGAGTACTTATTTGGGATGAGAGTTTCTTGGAATTACATTAATAAACTAAAAAGTCAATTATTTCTATGTTTGGTGACATTTATTTGGGTTGGCAGTATTTTCTTCAATATGTTCAGGCAGCTGAAGATAAATCCTAAGCTATCTTGCAGTCATCACTGCAAAGTTATCTAGACCACAAAATTATTGTGACAGCACAGAAATAGTCATTAAACTTGAAACTCAGACAGACATAGAGAGATCTACGTTAGCGGACAGTGCTGAAATTAATACATAAACCAGAAGTAATATGGAGTATCAAAAAAGGAAATAAGGAAGAAAAAAATAAAGACAGAAGATGGCTTCTTATTATTTTCATTCAATGATTTTGAATGCAAATACCCTACAGGACAATTCTAAAAAGCTCCAGCTTTTTCTTGTATTTTCTCAAATTGTATATATATATATCTATCTCTCTCTCTATATATATACATATATATAATTCTAACACATTTTACCCTTAATTTATCAGAACTGTTTAACATAACTTTACACAATGGCTTATTATTATACGCATTCTTTATAACTGAAGATAAATACCCCAATCTTATGGGAAAAAAAAACCCACCCAAAGCATTCTCTTATTACATGTCCACATCTATGTTTTGTTTTGAAGCTGTTTCAAGTGGCTGCCCCAGTTGCATTATTTAGAGACTTGTCTTGATTCACAGAGAAGTTCTTATACACAAAAGCTAGATTCTTTTGATTTGCATGAAATATACCATTAGTCCTTGATTGAACAGTCTGAAGAAATGAAGCAATTCATAGCAAAATGAAGTCTTTCACTGAGTGCTAAACATGCATGTGAACTATACACAACTGTCTGTTACAGCTGCCAGCCATGCTTCCAGGCAACAGTTGCTGGTCCCTGTATATGGAAGTCAGAACAAGATCTAGGAGAAGGTTGGCTCAGACCTGAGGGCAGACCTCTGTCCTGTCCATTTAATGACTGTTTCATCTTCTTGCCTCACAGAGATGCTGTGTAGGGTTCAAGTTGGAGTGGGAAAAAACAATGCTGCAGAGGAGTCCCAAGTGTTTGATGTTGACAGGGACCTTTTCCACTCTGTCACAACCTTAGAAACCTAAATTTGACTTTTGCATCCAGAGTCCTTTTTTACCATCTGCAAAATTGTCACAGAAGTAGGATTTTCCATAAAGTAACTGTCTTTTTTTATCCTCATCCAAAAGGCAGTTTAAGATGACCAGAATGAGTTCAACTGGGTTATTCTTGAAAAATCAATTACTCCCCTAACAGTGACCTCTTCATATGGGTGTTGACCAGCTCAAAACGAGGAGTGGGTTCAAGAAACATAGGAATATTGTTTTATCTTCTTGCATGACGGACATTACATGGCTAATGGCGGTAAAACACAGTATGTTCATCTGGGTGTCCTTTCCTATGGTGTTCACAGCCCTGCAGGTGAGGAAGTACACATGCTGGAAAACCAGCCTTCTGAGAGCTTTGAATCACATGCATGATGAGGACGTTTAGTGCTCTTTGTTCTGATTGCCCCTATGCTCTTGCATGACTGAGAAAGTAACACTGAAGAGCAAGGATACCTCGGTATTACATACTACTTTGCTTATATGGAAAGAACATTAATGCGTTAGAAAACAGCTGGGGGAAAGCATCACTCAATAGTTATCTGATGGAAATGCATTCTTGTTTGGTTTTTATTTTCTAGTGCTGTCCTAATTGATTTAGCATAACCAACAGATTTATTTTCCATATGCAGTCATATCAGATACACCTATTTCTTCAAATACTGATATATAGAGCATTTATGGGTAAGGTAAGCGTAAAATCAACTCTTCACAGGTGCTTTTCTGTCTTTCTCTAACTAAGAAGCTCTGTCCTTAGGGTATGTCTCTACAGTACTCCAGAAGCAGATAAACTGATAGTGAAACTCTCTTTTGGTTAAGCATTTTGTATAATATAAATGTTAAGCTGCAGTCACTTTAGTCACAATGATTCTTCATTAAAAACCTTTGTCAATCATAAAGTTAAAATCCATAAGGAAGTCTCAGAATAAATGTTCTTAATTATTTGGGGTTTTTTTCCTCAGCCAAAATTAAATTAGAATTTTTATTTTATTGTATTTTACATTGGTAGAATTTCTTTCTTTTACGTGATTGGGAAAATTTATTAAGGCCAAATTCAACCAGACTCTATAGGCTGCTGTTCTGTAAGATTCTGCAATATAATAGAACATTCCAAGACATCAGATACACATTTGCTTTCATTAAGGATAGCTAAAAAGTTGAGGTTTCAAACAACCTATCACTTAGTTGAATAAATTATATTGGTTTAATATCCAGAGTTACAGGTAATTTTGTTCTGGGAAATTAAACCTCTGTCTCTGAAGCTTGAGTTCTAATTGTAATTCTTCGATGTGGGTTGGGATTTGGACTAAAATGACATTTTATACTGATACTACAAACTCTCAGCTAATAGTGATGAGGTAAAGAACAGCGTAATTCTCCTGAGAGGAAATTTGCATAAAAAAATCTTAGGAGAACTTTGGACTTCCAGTGTGTTGATAAGCTCAAGGCAGAATTTCATCTGGAGCTTGGACACCAAGGTAACAGATTTGACTATTGGGAAGTGGGACTGACAAGTCCAGGTTCCCTTGGCTGGATTTCTTTCTTTATTTACTTTGTCTGATGGCAAGAAATATGCACTGCTATTTGCACTGCTAAGAAGACATTGAAAAAGCCAGGAAAACTTGTGCTGTTTGTAGAGGTTGTTGCTGACATTAAGAAAGTTCCTAGTAGTCAAATGGCCTTGAATCTGAAGTGTTAACCAGAAAAAATGAAAGTTACATACATTATTGTAGAGTGTTTAGACACATAGAATCATAGAATCAAAATCATGATGTATTCTGCCAAAGAAGAGGAACCAGCTAATATGGAGGGAAAAAAATTCCAGTAACTGAAAGCTACAGGAAGGAAATGGAATGAATTTGTTTAAATTATCAGAGAAGTCAGTCTGACACGTTAACAAGCTATGTGAGAGCAATCTTTGACAGGTGACTGAGAGTTGAGTACACCACAGAAGAATTTCACCAGGTATTTGCTTTACCCTTTGCCATGCCATCCTTTTAGCAGAACTATATCTTGTACATCAAGATGGATTTGAGTAACTGGGCACTTAAAAACTAAGCAGATGAGAAATAAGAGTGTGCAAATTTTAAGTTCGCTCTCTACAAGCAGTTATCTGTGCTATGGAAGAGCAAGGCACAGTTTTATCTGCAAACTCACAGGGAAGGCTCCTATGGCTTTTTCCTTACAGGCAAAGTGTCTCTCCCCATTTTTTTTTTTTGATTTCACAGGGAGAACAGGATGAAAGTTCACTGCTCTTATCCTCCCATTTGATGTAAGGAGTTAGTGCCTGTTAAACTGGCATTAAAAAGGCTCTTAATACAGAAGACTGTATTCAAAAAAGAGACTAATGCTCAGGTCTGAAATATATAAAAATAAAGCATTCAGCTCCAGCAGTAAAAATTAGTCCTGACTTTGGTATCTAAATAGGAGAACATCAGATCTTAGATGGGCTTTTCCAACAGGAGTAAATTCATAGAATCATAGAAAAGTTTGTGTGGGAAGGGACAGTAAAAATCTGCTAGTTCTAATCCCTCTGCCTTGGGCATAAAATCTTCCACCAGACCGGACTGCTCAAAGCCCCATCCAGCCTGGCCTTGAACACTTAAAGGGATGGAGCACAACTTGCCTGAGCAACCTGTTCCAGTGCCTCACAGTATTCCCCAAGGCAGACAGGCTGTAGGAAACTCCATCTGAGAGCAGAAAATCTGAAGCTCCACCTGTCTGGAGACCTTCACAACATCAAAAATTATATGAACAATTTACAGTGTTTGTTGAAACTCAAAAAAGCTGAAATGGCTTCTCTTCTATACATATATTGCCAGTCTTCCATCTGCAGACTAGAATGCTCACTCCAAGAGTGCAGTATTTAGACTTTAAAAGTCTCCCCACAAACTACTAGAAAATAGGAAAAAAAATTGCTACTATTCTTTTTCCATGCTCCTGTTCTCAGCAAATCTCATTGTCATCGTTTAGGACTGGAATTTCCCGATTTAGTCTTCCCACTGAAACTCTCCAAACCATGTGCTGCTTGCTCACTCTCCCCCTTCCCAACCCACTGCACTGCACTGGAGAGGAGAATTGAAGGCAGAAAAGGTAAAGATCACATATTGAGATGAAAACAGTTTTATCTCTGAAGCTTGATCTACCTGTTTATTATTGTGATGCTCTTCAGTGCCCTAGCCCTTGGGTACACGTGCATCTACATGACACACTTTTATACCCAACTTCTCTACCTGGGAAGTGATGTCTTGCCACAATTTAGCAGCCCAGAGGGCTTTACCTCTGTGATGCCAGTTGGTCTTTTTCCATTGGTCCACCCGAAGCCCCAGAGTGTATGTTACCATCCTCAAGTCAGTGTAGAGGTAGAGTGTTGGCCATTTCTCTCATTCAGTGATATCTAAAGCCAGCTGGATGGGTTTCAGCTTTGTGACCTGACTGGATCCACCTTGTGCCCCAATTGCTTCTGAGACTCGCCACATAGGACTCCATATGGCATATATGTAGCCCTACAGTTTAGCTGGAACTGGCAATAAAGAGAGCATATCGCTTTTCATTTTCGGGTAGCTGATTATATGGTGGAGCCTCCTCAGCATGTTCTCATCTTCTGATGATAGTCCAAATATTTTGCCTTCAGGTCAGTTTGTGATGACTCCCAAGATCGCTGGGCAATTGCGGTTTACTATTTGAGCTTGCAGCGTGATCAAGCGAGATGCTTATTCACATAGCATCAGTGGTATGGTGTGTCACAGGGATTTTCCCTTTTGACATCCAGCCCAGCACTGGTAGTCAAGGCATCAGGAGAAGCTGTGCTTTGGTGCCAATCACTGCTGAAGTGGCTCAAACCCGTTCGTAAGATGACAGTATCTCTTATTTAGTTGGGGGTTAACAGGCTTCAGATCCTTTGTATCTCTGACTCCAAAACCCCAGGAGCTGTCCTCAAGTCTCCCTGGGTACTTTTTGCCAAAAACTCCATGAAGGACCATTCTGCCCAGCTGCAATGTACAGCATATTTTTCACATCTTGTCCTGTAATGATTGGCCCAAGGGCTACTGCATGAATTATCGCCTGTTTAATTTGTTCAAAAGCTTGTTATTTTTTTAGGACACTGCTTAATATCATTAATCTTCCAGTCCACTTGATGGAGAGGTGTACAATCTGACTGTACTCTGGAACATTCCATTCTCCAAAAACCCACAGTACCTAGGAAAGCCTGTGTTTCCTTGTTGTTCGGTGGGGACATAGCTGCTATTTTGTCGTTTCGTTTTCTTAAGTTTTATTTTATTCTTGTCTTTTTCCTTTCCAAGATGATTTCAGGATTTTTCAGTCAATTACTTCCTACAGATACAACTACGGGTGTAGATGTATTTATTGTAGATGATGCAAGCAAGGGAAAGACTACTGTATGTTGTTTAAAATTTTGGTCAGTTTCTTATCCCTAATGTCAATAAAGGGACAGTCCAGGTTGTCTTTCACAGATCTGAAGAATTTGGCCTTTTTTCAAAAGAACAAATTTAGTAAAAGTTTAGTAATACTCCACCTCCTTCAACACCTCTTGCAGAAAAAAAATGCCATATTACATGACCAGTTCTGTCATTCAGGTTTTCTGATTGAATGCTGTGTCATAGAAAATATGGTAGAGACTGTGATTAAATCCATACATATGTACTCTGACATTTGTTTCTCTAGAAAAGACAAAAGTAGTTAAGCGGTTACTGATCCTAGTGATCATCACTCTGAAAAGGGCAATTCCCCCACCCCAAGATAACATGATGTTGATAGAATTATTACAAAAGAGATTCCATATGATTACAATGGACATGGGATATGTCTTTTGACCAAGTTTTGCCAGTTTCTTTCCAGATTCTTCTAGATGTCTTCATAAGAAAGATTCTCTTTTGGGATGTATGTATATCTATCATCATCCAGACGCTTGAATTTTTTTGAAAATTGCAGGTATTCACCTGCTAGAAAGCAATTAAATTTAGATATTTAAATTGCCAGTACCTGATAGCTGCTTAACATATATACATGGGTCAGTGTGATATTTATATGTCCAACCTTAGCAGTAGAGCTGCATGTCACTGAGTTATCAAATCAATGCAGTTATCAATTTGGTCTAGACCTTTCAACCAGGCCTGCCCACACAGATTTTGGCACTTATGATGCTCCACTGAGTTATGAATGAAGGATATAATCTATATTTTTCTATTGTCTTGACTGTCTACATACTTAGTGTCCTAGATGTTTGATCAAATGAATGTATATATACATTTTATCCACTGCAAAATGCAGACTTGCTGTGCTTTAAATATGCATAAACATGAATTTTCGTGTTAATTACCAATTCATTACAATAAGAATTGTTTAATAATTGTATGCAAAAAAATGTTTCTGTGGAGTAGAAGATTGCACTAACAATTGTATCAAACAGATTATTCACAGTGTTGTGGCATTTCATTTTGTGTATAAAATAATAGAAAGCAATCCTTGCTGTTGTATCTTTGCACGTAGTACAGTACAATGTTAAATGGCTTCATACCATTTCAGTCATAAACATTAATTTTTCAATGTCAGCTTTATCTTTAGGGACTACCTTTAATTTGTGTTTGTATTTTTCAGCCAGTATAATTCAGAAGATTTACAGATTCACTTTCATATGTACACACACTTAATTTTAATGGTGAGCTAAGTTATAGCAAGATATTCTGTAGAAATGAGTGGAGGGAATAAAAATTTGTTCAAGCATGCTTGCAATAATGTTCTTTTTAGTAAAATACCATAGAAAAAAAAAGGACATTTTTTTAATAGTCTTTTGATTATACTTAGTAAAAAATAAATATTTGTTGGTGAGACATGTAAATCATCAGAGATGGATGCAGTGGTAACCTCAGGAGAATGATAGTGTCCATTCAGTTGGTGGCTGTAGGATTGGCAGTGGAAGAATAATCTTTTCTTACAACTTTAATCAAGACCACTGGGGTAGTGAAAAAGACATGTGGTTTGAGGGGTATAAGAGAATGAGACGGTGAAAGGGACTCCAAAGACAAATTCTTCAAGAGGAAATTTGGTGACAGCAATCACCTTTGGAGGAAGAAAGAAGGAATGACTCTTACACTGAAAAGGAATCTGAGTGATTCTTTGTTGACCTTAAAGTCTGTCTGAAACCAGTGAACTCACAGGATCTGATGAAAAAATTTTTGAGTTGTTCAAAGCCAGGTTGAATGGGACTCTGAGCAACTTGATCTAGTGGATGGCATTCCTGCCCATGACAGAGGGTTTGGAACTAGATGATACTTATGGGTCTTTCCGATTCAAACCATTTTGTGATTCTATGATTCTACAAAAAAATATTCCTGCATATTTAACAGATTTTTTTCAAAATGTACTAGCAGTAATATAATTTATTCATGCTCTATATGCTGTGTTCATACAATAAATATATTGTAAGAATCAGACCTCATTAAATTAAACCTTCAATTCTAGCAAAGAAAGGATGTAAAGGAGGACTGAAACTAAATTATTTAAAATGCTTTATCAGAAAAATATTCCAACTGTAGCTTTTTGTGATTTTAGGATATACTACAGTTTTATGAAAACTGTTCTTATGATGGTAAATGCCGAGCTTATTGTGTCTCTGTATTACACAAAGTGCTGCATAAGCAGATTCTTTCACATTAACTGATCATGACAAAATGCCTAATTATCCATATATTTATTCTTTACTAAACACAGAAAAATTACAATAATTTCATCGAGATCATAAATTAAATAGTGTTATGCATCATGACATAGAATCACAGAATCACAGAATATGCTGACTTGGAAGAAACCCACAAGGATCATTGAAGTCTAACTCCTGTCCTTGCACAGGACAGCCCCAAGAATCACACCATGTGCTCAAGAGCATTGTCCAAACACTTCCTGAACTCTGTCAGGCTTGGTGCTGTGACTGCTTCCGTGGGGAGCCTGTTCCAGTGCCCAACCACCTTCTGTGTGAAGAACCTTTTTCTAAAATCCAACCTAAACCTCCCCTGACACAACTTCAGGCCATTCCCTCAGGTCCTGTCACTGTCACCAGAAAGAAGAGATCAGTGTCTGTCTCTTCTCTTTCCCTCATGAGGAAGTTGTAACTGCAATGAGGTCTGTCCTCAATCTCCTCTTCTCCAGGCTGAACAGACCAAGTGTCCTCAGCTGCTCCTCCTACGGCTTCCCCTCAAGACCCTCCACCATCTTTGTTGCCCTCCTTTGGACACTCTAATAGTTTAATATCTTTCTTATATTGTGATGCCCAAAACTGCCCCCAGGACTAGAGGTAAGGCCGCCCCAGTGCAGACCAGAGCACGACCATCCCCTCCCTTTCCCGGCTGATGGTGCTGTGCCTGATGCATCCCAGGACATAGTTGGCTCTCCTGGCTGCCAGGTCACTGCTGACTTATATTCAACTTTCTGTCAGGACCTCCAGGTCCCTTTCCATGGTGCTGCTTTCCAGCATCTCATTCCCCAGTCTGTCCATACATCCAGGGTTGCCCATCCCAAGTGCAGAATCTGGCACTTTCCCTTGCTGAACTTCATATGGTTGGTGATTGCTCAGCCCTCTGATTTGTTGAGGTCTCTCTGCAGGGCCTTCCTGCCTTTGAGGAAACTAACAGATCCTCCCAGATTTGTTATCTTCTGCGAACTTGCTTAATATCCCTTCCAGCCCATTTATGAAGATGTTGAAGAGCACAAGGCCCAAGATGGAGCCCTGCGGAGCCCCCATAGTGACAGTTTGCCTGTCTAATGTCACCCCATTCACTACAATTCTTTGTGTCCGACCCCTGAGCCAGTTGCTCACTCATTTCACGATGTGTTTATCCAGGTAAATGCTGGACATTTTGTCCAAAAGGATCCTGTGAGAGACATGATGAGGAAGCAATCTTTGCAGAAGTAAACCAGCAGTAGATATTGTTTAACTTAAATTTGTCTGTAGGTACTTTAAACAAATTGAAAAACAGATGACTACAAAAGTTGAATTAAAAGCCCAAAATGTTTCTGTCCTAAAAAGTCCTAATTTATATGAGCAAGAACCTGCAGGAACTGGCTAAAACCCCAGGCACTGGATGCCACATTGCAGAGAAGTTCAAGGATAGTCTACTTGTCAGTTGACAACTGCTGTCTATTTAATAATTATATAGTGGTTAAAGCATTGATGTTTTGTTTGTTTTGTTTTGTTTTGTTTTGTTTTGTTTTGTTTTGTTTTTTGTTCGCCCTGGGCTCATCTGCTTGGTGATATACCAGAGAAGCAGGTATGGCAAATTCTTTTCTCTCATGGCCTTCCCAGTATCCTAGGTAAAGGATACTGGTTGGTCATCAACCTAAAGTATATCACTTACAAAGAAGTATTGCAAAATGATTTTTACCAACAAAATTTGAGTGACTTCATGCATAACATATCCTATCCATAACTCACAGTGCCAGGAAGTCCCTTATTTACTCACCTGTTCTTTTCTGTGCATATCATAGCTTTTAATATGTTTGAAAAGAGACATGAGGAATCCAGTCCTACAGCCAGCAGTGAAATTCTATTAATGGTCTCTGAAGTAAAAGGGATTACTTACTCTGGCATGAACAGGATGAATAAACCTTGCCTTACTTTGAATGTAACTGGTTTCTCCAAAGGAACTTAGTAAACAAAAAAATAATCTGAAACCACTGTTTTCAGCCTCAACAAGGGATAGTTCCTCTAGGACCTTTATTTTGCTGACAGCATATTATTCTAATCTCCTGGAACATTCAGTTACTTCTTACAAACATTGTACAAAACACTAGTCAGCAACAGGAATAAATCAAAAGGAATTGTTCAGTATTTGTCTCAAGTGTTCCAAAGCCAGTTATTGTTTATTAATTACTTGTGCTAATGTGTTTGAACACCAGCCCTATAATCTGGCAAAGCCATATTTTGCATTTTAACCCTTCCAAGTTATGTGAAATGAAAAACAGAATCCAAATTTGATTTTTAAGCCTGGCTAATTCTTTCATATGATTCTGTCACAAAAAAGTCAAAATCTGACAAAAGTTAACAGACATACAGATATCTGAAACAACTACAGAAACTCAGATTCCAGTGCTTTCTAACATACAGTAAATTTTGAGGTTTTAGAAGTGATTGAAGTAAATATATTTGTTGAGAATTAAACAGAAAATCACATCCTGATTCATAAGAAAATCATTAACAAAAAACTAAAATAAATAACTTTTTTTTTAAATTTCCTTTCTTTGAGTTATCTATGGGTGAAAAGATGGGGGCAAGGCAGAAAATAAAAGCCCAAGAGAAAAAACGTATTAGTGGAAATGCTGTACACAAAATATATTTAAATATCATGGGGTTGAGTTCAAGATTGAAGCCATAATGAAAAAATAAACTAATTATTGATAGTAGATGTAGGAGGCGAAGCAAGAAGGAACTTAAGAAATAGCTGCCACTTTCATCCATTTGACCCTTTTTTGAAATCTGGCCTTCAAATGTCCAGATGGGTTCTTTTAGCTGTCTATTACTTAGCTTAGTATACTGTTTCCATCACTGACACTAGTATATGTTTTCCAGGATGATCATGTGAACACAGCTGCTTTATGCAGTACCTTTGCCAGTGTATTCCTCTAATACACATAGTTCTTTTCTGAGGATATTCCTGCTACTTCTCTTTAGTAGCTGTGTATAAATTTGCTGTTCAATAATGTGTTGGGGTTTTTTTTCAATTTAATTTTTTATAATCCTACTGGTATTACCGGCCACCATAATCTCTTGTAGTACCACATTTCAGAAATTCATCAGGGAAAGAAGTATTTTCTTTCCTCTGTTTTAAATTGATTATTTATTTTCTACTAGTTTCACTGAATTTCATTTAGTTGGAATATGGAGGGATTTGGAGATTAACAGTTTTGTTTTAATCCACCATTGCACAGTTTTCCAAAACTCTGTCTTATTCCTTGGCCTTCTGCTATAAAAAGTGGAAAGTTACAACCATCTTAGTCTTTCCTCATAAGGCAGCTGTTACACCTCTGTAACTATTGTAGTAGTACCTCTTCTAAATCTTCTTTGCCTTTCCTGAGATCCTAACAGCTGCACACAATGCTCACTATTCAAAGTTCTTATATGCAAGAAAATTATACCCTACTTCTATTTTCATATCTTTTTTAATGTAGTACAGTTTCTGCTTGACTTTTTGGTGGTGGTGTTCTGAAGAAATGTTTTCAGAGACCTGTCAAGAATGTTCCTAAGATCTTTTTCTTGAGTTTCAACTGCTAGTTCAATTCCTGCATCATGAAAGTATGGTTTAGATTATTTTCCCCTATCTTATATTTGAAACCCATGAAAACAGATTTCCTACCTTTTCATTTGTTCATTCCCTTTTATCAGGTCCTGTGCATTTACCTTATCATCAATATAAAGTGTGAATTTCAAAAAATCCCCATGGTATAAATTGAAATTCTGTAGCACGTTGTCTTCTCCTGGTCATTAATGAAGGTGAGGAACGAGTGTTAGTACCAAGGCAACACTTGAAGAGTGCTGGCGGCTAAGGGATTTGGAATTTCCCTCTACTGAACCATTTATTTCTTCATTACATAGTTTTCTCTCTCTAGAAAGAAGTTCTATAACTAATGTCTGCCTACTTTAAAGACTTTCATAGTTTCACATATCCAAAATGTACAAAAGGTTTTCAGACCCTGAGGAATATGCATTTCAATGGGATGCAATGGTGATTTAACACCCCAAATTGTTCAGCTCATAGCCGTTATGTAAGAAAAAATTTACAAATCTAAATATGCAGGAAAAGAAATTAGAAATTCCATACAGTAAATACAAGCACTTTCGCAGAGAAGTGTCATAGAGGAAACTCTTGAAAAAAACAGAATATCCAACATAAATCCCATTTCTTACTACATCAGCAAGGCTTTCAGTTGCAAGCAATTATAATGTACCAGTTACCCATACAGGCCTCTGAGGGACACCATTTGTTACGGATATCCATTTGGATACTGAGCCATCGACTGCTACTCTTTGGACACGGTTATCCAGATAATTTCTTATCCAATGAATAGTCCATCCATCAAACCCATGTTTCTCCAATTTAGCAACTCAAATGTTGTGTGGGAACCACGTCAAAAGCCTTGCAGAAATCGAGGTAGATGCCATTAGTTGCTCAATGACCAATGCAGTCACTCCATCATAGGAGGATGATCAGATTAGTCAGGCACGATTTGCCTTTTTTGAAGCCATGTTGGCTATTTCTAATCACTTTCCCACACATGCTTTGACATAACTTCCGGAGGATATTTTCCATGTTCTTATCAGGCAAAGAGATGAGTCTGACGGGTCAGTAGTATTCAGGGTCCTCCTTTCTTCCTTTTTTAAAAATGAGTGTGATATTTCCCTTTTTCCAGTCATTGGTGACTTTCCTGACTGCTATTTTGAATACTGCCTGATTTTTTGAAAACAGTGGAGACCAGCATAGCAACTGCATCAGCCAGTTCCCTCAAGACCTTAGGATACATCTCGTCAAGTCTTATTTGTGTATGTACAGGTTCCTCAGAAAAACAGATAAAATAAATTAAATATAGATAAAAAAATGCACAAATGAAATACAGATACAGATAAAATAAATACACTTACTAAAATAAATAAACAGTTTAAAAATAATTTTTAATGTCTTTAGTAAATGAATGTGCTGATTTAAAAATAAGAGAAGTATTGTTGCAAATATGTATTTCAGGCCCATATTGTGAAAAATCATGAAATAGCCTTATTTTGGAACTTTTTGAATATATAGAACTTCCAGAGCCTGGCAGTTATATGAGAAATTCCAAACAAATTCAATCAAGCTTGTAGAATCTCTAGAATTAATTTAAAAAGTTAGTAGGGTCGTTTAGATGCTTGTTTATGGGTTACATTTTGTTCAGACTCTCTATGTTTTGACCTTAGTGCCACGTTTGAGACCTCACTGAAAGTTAGTGGCCTAGAGAAAAGCAGCATTCATGGCCTGATCCATCCATAACATTCTGCTACTGTCTATGTGTCAAATTTAATCGCTTGTGACAGGTCAATTAAACTTAAGGAACTCAAGGTTTGTATGACAGATTGGTTGTTTATGAAGCGAATTTATATGTGTACATAATGTAATAATTTGCATAGTTAATTTATTGTTGTTGTGAGCATTACATTTGCTTGTGTAAATTATACCAGTTTGCTGTTCAGATAAAAATGGATATTGATGGATTTGTTTTGACTATGCACAGGTTGGCTTTGACTAGAAATTCATCTGGATGCAATTCTTTGCTGTCTGGTGTCAGATGGCAGAGTACATCTGCATGTCAGATCTGAGGACCAAAGTCAGTGAAAGCAGGCAAAACTGCTCAGGTCTTGGTACTAGCAGAGTTCAAACTTCTGTTCACTTCTCGGGAAGAATGAGTAAGAGAGAGATTTAACTGAGTGCTCAGGGGTGTCACCAAGAGATGTTGTGCAGTTAACATGGGCATATATTCAAATTTTATGAATACATACTTCAGGTAAAAGAGTTTCCTCAGAAAAGGTTTAAAGCAGTGTAGTCCAAAACACTGGTGTTTAGTGCAATCTCCTGGAATGTGGGAGATTGAAATTTATGTGTTCCTTTTAGGTGTACTTTTCAGTATTTATACTTAGATATGTTAGATAATTCTTTATTGAATTTAGCACAGGTATTTATGAATTCTTTCCTGAGCCTGTGTGAACTTCTGAGACACTTATAATTCTCTTCTGAAATAAAGGAGATATTGTGGGGGATAGTTTTGGAAAAACATGTAGAAGATTTGGTAGATTTTTAATTATATACATTTTTACAATTGGCTTAAGCTAAATTAACTCTGCCTGCTGCTGAAAGGGACTCTTACCAGTTCTCATTCTTGTATCAGCACTTGCAATCAGGTGAGTCAGATCATTTATCTTTGGTGTTGCTTGTCTTTTCCCCCATGATTAGTTTTCAATCATAGCCAATCTTGACTTGCTGTAGGGCCCCAGGATGCTAGTGCTGGCTGAAGAGAGGCAGCAAAAACCGTAGCTCAGAAAGGTGAGAATGTTATTTTGGAAAAAATACAGCCTTATTTTGGCTGAAACAGATCATGAGGTAGTACCCTAGGATGTATGCAGGACTTCTCTTTCTTGCCCAAATAACTCTAGCCAAGCCCAAAATTTTAATCTGTGTTCGAGAAGAGTGTATCCTGTTCACTTGAGACACAATTTAGTGTTCCCAAGTCTTTGCTATTCCTTTATTATGCAGGTGTAATGAAATATACATTGGTCACCACCTTGAGGCTACTCAGAGAATGAAGCAATATAATGTGTGGATCATGCTTGTTAACTGCAGTTTTCATGTTGTGACTACATCACACTACTTTCTGAAAAGTAATGGCTTTCAAAAAGCTTCCGCAGGCTATGCAGGGTCTTTGTATTAACCTATAATATACCTCTTATGTCTCAGCTCCTCTGTTTTGCTCACTCTCTCATGAACACAATCTTGCAGACAATGCCAGTGGCAACTTCTGAGCTGGTGTTTCTTTTTTAAAGTGGGAGGCAATTACTGACAGGATGTAATCTGTTGTATTTCACTCCTCACTGTGGCTCATCAAAGCGTACTTTACCTTCTGTTAATGCTAGAACAGCTAACCTTTCCCCAACATGCCCTTTAAAAAAAAATTAAAAATATTTGCTAGTGACTATCTGGCAAGCAATGCAAGGTAAACAGCCATTTCTAACTCATCTTGTTGTACATTTTAATTAATGAGATTGTGCCAGATAGATGAGGGTCTGGAAAAAATTAGCACTTGCATCATAAATACATAGTCTATTTGCTTTAAGATGAAGAAACACCAATTAGACTAGGCTCATATTTTTCTATAATAAACAGAAAATTATATTATATATGTTTAAATTTAAGCCTGTTTGTTTTCCATCTCTTACCTTCTGCTCTTATTCATACAAATGCAAATAGACAGTAACTTCAGTGGAGAGAGGGTGATAGGTAAGAATCTGCCTGTATGTAGTAAACTTGGATACACTTCCTAATGCATTTAAATAAATGAATACATCATGTATGTCAACAAAAGCAGTCTATTGCTCAAATGAAATGCTAAGTACTGTGAAGTGAAAAATTTCAAAATGGCACCTTCAAATGGCTATAATCAATTTTATGCATTTTTTAACTTTGCCAAGCACAAAAAATAACTACATAATTTTTTAAAAACCTGCAGATTTTAATAAGCTGTCGGTAATCTTCTCCTTACTGTTCTTTAAAGTTGATCTGTTTAATTGAAATAACTAAATATAAAAATTCTTTCAAAATGAAGGAAAAAAACATGGTTGTTTTGAACTATATGTGGAGTTTTCAGCGTTACATGGCAGAGACTTTTCACCGAAATTTCTTTTAATGCTTATGTATTATTATCATTATTATTATTATAGCAAACATTTGACCAACTAAAACATAAATAAATGTACATAAATACATAGCAAGTATATAAATAACCATTTGATGAAGAGTCTCTAGGATTTAATCCTGGGACCAGTATAATTTTCTCGTGGCACTTGCTAAATATTATAAAAATTCCCTGAGCTGAAAAGGAGAGAATTGTTTAAATAAACCATATGATATTTCTATAAAAATAACAACAAAATAACATCTAAAAGCACCTAGCAGCAAGCTTTCTAAATTTTATTTAAGATTAAGAAAAGATTTAGAGAAATGTGTATAAATACCTGATCAGAGGGTAAAGAAGGTGGAGACAAACCCTTCTCAGTGGTATTCAGTGACAGGACAGGAGGCAATGGGCACAAACTGAAACACAAGAAAGTCCATTTAAATGAAGGGAGTACTTTTTTGCTGTAAGGTTGGTTGACCACTGGAACACGTTGCTCAGGAACATGTCACTGAGTCCTCATCCTTGAAGATACTCAAAACCCAACTGAACATGTTCCTGAGCAAGCTACTCTAGCTGACCCTACTTTCAGCATGAGGGGATTGAACTACAGAGTCTCCATAGAACTTCTTGAGTTTCTAATATTCTGTGATGCTGTGCATTTTTGCTCTCTGCCTCCATAAAGAGAAATTATGTGGCCTTCATTCAAGACACAGAAGTTTTCACTGAAGGATTTAGGGAGAGATTTTCTGAAACATTAATTGCTTCTGCTTAAGCATCATCACCATTTACCTCACCAATGTAATGTAGCTAATCTACATTAAGGAAATATGCTCAATTATAGTCACAAACTCATCCACTGATGTCAGCAGCTCTGCAGTGTAACTTTTTCATGTTCATTAATGTAAGACTAATTTAACTGGTTTTGTACATGACTGAATTTCTTTTTCTACACTTTAAATATCATTCTTTCAATAGCTTTGTTCTACTGTTGCCTTTCCCTGGTCTTAAAATTAAGATCCAAACACGGCTAAGGGAAAAAGGTGTTTTTACCTCAGTATTTATTTAAGGATCCTTAGGTGCACCACTTTGTCAAGGTGGAATGTGCAAAATGCACACTGAAATGCACACACGATAGATCTCATATACAATTTATAGGCCTTGCAAATTAGCATATCTATCAAAGATTCCCCAATGAGAGGCTTGAATGAACCCCTCATCCTGAAGAATTCCCCCCTGGATGGGCCTATCTGAGTTTACAGGATGTGTGCTAGAAAGGACCTTGGTTTCTCAGGATAGCATAGGGCTTTCTGGCCTCCAGCTAGGAGGTCTCCAGGATGTTTGGTCTCTTGGCTTAATGGAACTTTGGGTCTAAGCTAAGTTATCAGACTTAAGGAATTACAAGTATGTGGACTAAAAGCACTGAGGATACATAAAAGCTATATTAAAGGGTATATAAAAGGGGTATAAAAGGGGTATATTAAAAAACAAAAAAATCATCATGGCATCACTACCACAATTTTAGTAAAGGAAACAAAGGAATATCCAACTGCCCATAACGAGCATCATGAAACACCATAGTATGTTTTAACAGAGATATCCTACTGCAATAACTTCAGATACTCTAAAATCATACTTTTAATTTCATTTAAGTTTAAATATATATTAAAAAAAGAAAGTAACAACAACAAAAAAAAAATCCCTAAAAATGTCGGGCTATTTTAGGGAATTCTGAAAAGGCTGCTTTAGCATTTCCAGGTGGAAAAAGATCTCTGTGATGTTCATGATCCACTAACTGCTGAAGGTGAGAAAACTTTCTGGTGAAATATCATCACATTTCTGCCTTTTATAGAATTCTCCAAGTGATCTCAGTGGTCATTGTCAGAGATATTATATTGTTCCCTATGGAGATAACATTGGATGTGCTGTAGTCTTTATGTCTCACATAACTGATTCATCATTTTAAGCCAAATAGCTTATGTCTTTTATTGATAAATAAAGTCTTAAATACCTACTCTATCTTTACAGCACTCTGTTCAACTATTTTCCAAACATTTAGCTTTCAGTTCCTGGTCTGATCTTAGTGTTTGCTGAATACGGATTCTTAATATACTAGCTTATTGGCAAAAATAACTAAATTAATAATGTTTACTTAAGACCTCTGCCAGCTATCTTTTCTGATCCTAAAGATTAAAAGGATAGTTGAGTATGTACAGAGGTTCTGAAAGTCCATATAAGTTCACATCTTACTGATGGCAGAATAAACTTACACAGGTCCCCAGCTGCAGTGAAAAGATTCCTCATCTATAAAATGATTTGAAATGGGAGATGCATGGACAGGCTGTGAATAAGAAGCTTATCACTATCATTTATGTTCATATTTGTAAAATCAAAGTGAACCTAGAAATTTTCCGAGGGAACAGCACAGCATAGCACAGTAAAGGAGCCATTCCTGAATAAAACATTGAACTGGCATTATTTTGTAGCTCTTAAGAGGAATCAGCACTCTTAATTATCCTGATAAATAAAAGTATGGAAAAAAATATTTATTCATAATTATGTAACTTACAAAGTAGGAAATATTAAGGTCAAAAATCCTGAGATTAGTGCAAAAAATAAATCTAGAGCTTTTTAAGCACAAAAACCTGCTTATTCCTGAATTACTCTTATTCTCAGGACAGCTTTATTCTGTGTCTGAGTTATATTTTGTTTCTTGAAGTCAGTCATAAGAATGTAATTATATATAACTGTAGGGAAAAAAAGTTTAGGTGATATAGGATTTTTTATCTGATTTGGAGATCAGATTTCATTCGATCTATAATTTGTCAAGAGTAAAAAGAAGACTAATTACAGTCATAGAATTGAAACTGTGATGGTAAAAGGAGGAGATAGAAAATAAAGTGTAATTCAGCTCTAAAGGACTGTTCCTGAGATGCCAGCATACAGCTTCTCTCTTCCCCAATAAATTTTCTGTGCACAGAATAAAATAGACTATTATCCCTAATGATTAATTTCTTACTATAGTCCACAGATTAAAAGACACGGAAGAGGAGATGGGATGGATAAATCATTCTGTCTGGTTAGTAAAAATTTTATGTGTATTTGCATATCTAAATATATGATCCCATCACTGTAAGACTATGTCAAAAGCTTCAGTTTTAGTTCACACAGGTATCTGTTACCAGAAACCTTAAAATTCAAGGTCAGTTGTGAGGAAGGTCAGGTTTGATTAGACAAACCTTCAATTCGAAGTACTTCATATGTCCTTAATTTACCAAATCCACTCAAATAATGCTATAAACAGAGCTATTTCAAAGATCTGCTAGTCTTCTGCACTATCTGCATGCAGAAGTATACCATAAAATTCTCAGAGTAATGCTCTGTGAGTGTGGGCTATCTATTAGTGTCTTTTATTTTTCCCATAATGTTTACTGATGAACAAAAAATGGCATATTGAAAGATTAATTAATGGTTGAAATTGTATCCCTGTAGCCCAAGAAATATGTCATTGCTATGAGTAGTAAAAGATACACCATTGAAGCCTGAAGAATTGTGTAGACTTGTCTTGGTGTGAGCTAAGTTTAGGTTGTTTAAGCTAATGTCCTAATAATTGATTAACGATTGGGATGAGTGTCTTGGGAGTTTGGTTATCCTTATAAATACGATATATGATAAATGTTTAACAAATCTGTGCAGGGGATCAGTGAAGAAAGAGTAAGTAAAACTGTATTAGCAAATGTATGAAAGCCACACTTAGCAGACCAAAGATAGAGAAGAAGATAGAGATAGAGAAGGAAGATAGAGAAGGAAGATAGAGAAGGAAGAAATCTCTCTCCATCAAACCTGCTGTCTCCCAGTGAAGAAAGTCTGTCATTACCAACTCTGGAACCCCCAATGTCCATGTGGAGTAAGGTGGATACCATCAGTCTCAGGACTTATGCGGTTTAAGATTAAATATAGCACCAGAGAAAAAGAGGTAAATAGAGGAAAAAGGGGTTTTTGTGTATGTGTCGGTTTGGCCAAAATCTAGTGATATAGCCCCTGAGAGAAAACCAGGTTGCAACCACCCTTCCCCCCCACAGGGTTCGGGAAAAAAAGGAAATTTTTCCTCGAAGGAAAGTGAAAGAGATGAAAACTATTTATTTTAACAAACACACAGGAAAAGGATAATGATGCTAAATAATTAATTAAAACCCCCGCTATAGAGAGAAACCTGGGAAGATTTCAGAGTCCTTCTGTAGGTGTGGTCTCTCTCCTCCTCGGAGCTGGTCGGTGAGGGCGTGGGCCCACCCCTGGGCCTCAGGGAGAAAACTCTCCTGATGTGTTCTGATGTTGTTGAAACAGTTCAGAAGAGAAGAAGGGAAAAAAAAACCAAAGTCCCAGGAAACAAAATTCAGCTCTCCGTCTCATGCCAAGAGGGGAAAAAAACCAGCTGGCTGAAGAAAAAACAAGCAGGGTGCTCCCTTCGTGCCTTTCCGCAGTCAGACAACAACTGAACAGTATATCTCTGTGTCCTTGAGAAGCTGCTTTGCAAAGTTTGTCTGGTTTTTTTTCAAGCTCAGTTTAAAGGCACAGAAAAGGCACAATATTACTTTTTGGGCATAGAGCATGATAGGGGATACACATGATAGAGTCACCCCAAGACAGTGTATAACAGTGATAAACTTTGCTGAAAGGGACATTAGTTCATTAATCATATACTTAGCATTAATTTTACAGTAAGTTCATTGATACTCATGTAAGGCCATCCTCTTTTACCCACAGTATAATTTTGAATGCAATATTATATGCAGAAAATGTAAGCACTATGTCAGTCCTGAATGTTGTCATTTGGCACATCGGATTACCTCAGGCAAATTCTTTACCTAATAAGATTTTTTTTATGAGCCTGTTGGCATTATTTTTCCTTCTGATCCAGAGCTATATTAAAAGTTTATTTATCACTAAAGTCTCAGTCAGAAACATATTTATCTAGAAGTATAACAATAATAATGCCCTAACCCCCCACACCTCCTCCTTAAAACATATCTTGTGTATAAACAGCTTATTAGTCTTTTCTTTGTATCTGTATTGGTTTTGCATGGCCTGTTTTTTTGGTAGCGGGGGGGCCACAGAAGTGTCTCCTGTGAGAAGCTGCCGGAAGTTTCCACCATGTCCAGCAGAGCCAATGGCTGATGGCTCTGAAAGATGCACATGCTGCTGACCAAAACTGGGCCAATGAGAGAAGCTGGTAATGCATCTGTGATAACACACTTAAGAAGAAAATCGAAACAAAAGAGCACACAGTTTTTTCTTCTATTCAGAGAAGAGGAGGAGGTGACAACATGTGAGGGAAAACAACATGGAAACACCAAGGTCGGTGGAGAAGGAGGGGGAGGAGGTGCTCCAGGCACCGGAGCCAAGATGCCTCTGCAGGCCATGGTGAAGACCATGGTGAAACAGCTGTGACCCTGCAGCCCATGGGGATCCAAGGGTGATGCACTGATCCACCTGCAGCCCATGGGGGAGGTGCCCATGCCGGAGTGGGTGGATGCCTGGAGGAGGCTGTGATCCAGTGGGAGTCCCGGTGGAGAGAGAGGGCCCTTGCTTCCAGGGTGGAACAGCCTATCCTTGGAGGACTGCACCCCATGGAAAGAGACCCACATTGCAGCTGTTTTGGGAGGACTGTGTGCGCATGGGGGGAATTCATTGTTCAGCAGGTGCTGTAAGACTGCTGCTCGTGAGAGTGGACTGACGTCGGAGAGGTTCGTGGAGAACTGTCTCCCGTGGGAGGGACCCCACGGTCTCACAGGGGAAGGACTCCTCTCCCTGAGCAGCAGAAGAAAATCTCAGTGATGAACTGACCAAAACCCCCATGCCCTGTCTCCCTGCTCTGTTGGTGGGAAGGAGGGAGGGGCTGGGGGAAAGGTGTTTTAAGGGCTTATTTTACTCCTCATTATCCTCCTCTGATTCTGTTAGTAATAAATTCAGTTTGCAGCTTTAAGTTGAGACTGTTTTGCCCTTGAAACGTTTTTTCTCTCCCTGTCCTTATCTCAGCTCATGAACCTTTCGTTAATTTTTTTTCTCTCCTCTGCCCAGCTGTTGCAGGGGAGGGCGAGTGAGCAACTCTCATGGGTGCCTGGCATTGGGCCAGCGTCAAACCATGACAGTATCTATTAATATATTAATATTTTCTTTGATTATATTAATCAACTTTTTGGATAACTCACCTTTATTATCTTGATTCAACTTTGTCTTGGTGTATGTGGTCAAAACGTGTCACACAAAGGTAAACTACATTTATACTGGATATATACCTGAATTTGTATGCACTTCGTTAAACACATTCACACATTTTGAAATATAAACACAAATAAGTTTTAATTAATATTTACCTCGGTTACTTTTCTTGAAGTTCAGTGTAAACCAGTGCTTGTCTTTCAGCACTGAGTTTAATGTAAGGTCTGCTATTTAGCAAGTTACTCCAATAATTTAAATACATTTATAATGTGGTCTGTGGTTACATTGTGCCTGTGTATTATATGTATATTTATTGCATGGGTTAGACTCTAATCCACATTTGGAATTTTTTTCATAAGACTATAGGGTCACAGGGATGGCAAGAAAATGATAGACGCCCTACAGCTTAGCGGTTGTTTGCTTTTTCTTATTTTCACCCCAAGTTTAGCAAAAAAGCTTATTCAGAATGGTTTGGAGCTCTTTGTGAATTTTTAAAGCTTACTGATCCTGTTCTCTTCTCTTTTGCACTCTCCAGGGGTGCTTTATGCTTACTTTTGTAATTGACAAGGTGACTATGTTTAATTAACAAGGTTCTTTGATTCTGTTAGTCTTACAATTTGCAGTTAGAAATATGTTTGCTTCTCTTTGGAGACTCAACATTTAGTGTTAAATTAATGAAGACTAAAGACTTACTGATGACAATAATTATTGCTCAGTTAAGAACATAGGCAAGTAAGTAATCTTTAAATTCTTGTTCTAATTTCAGCCCAGGATGTAACGGGGCAGAGCCTGGAGCTGTGTGGACGTGTTTAGGTTGTTATTCTGTACCACACACATCATTGCTGGAGTGCAGAAGTAGGGGATTCTCACTTCTGAGAAAGGGTCCACAGCCATTTTGTCCTTTTCCAGGGAGCAAGCAGTGAATGGAGCGGTGGTGTCATTCTGGTCCTGACTGAAGGGTTTGTATGCAATTGTTTTTCATTGTCTCTGGCTTGGGGAAAAAAAGTATGCCTGGAGGGTCCAGGGGCCATTTTGTTCTTTGTTGCTTTGACCAGGTGTGGTCATGTCAGGTCAGACTTGGTGAGCATTTTGCACGTAATCACTCTCTTTAATACACTGTTGTTATTTGCATTGTTGCTGTTACTGTTTGTTTTCTTATCTCATTGCTATTTCTAGTAAATTGTTATCTCAAGCCATAATATCTCTGCCTCATAATATCTCTGCCTTTTGTCTCTCTCACCTGAAGGGGTAGAAGGAGGGTTTAATTTCCAGCTGGGCATTTTTCCATAACTCATTATTTTTATTATATAATGTATTTTTCTTTAATCTAAG
This sequence comes from Rhagologus leucostigma, assembly GCA_013397725.1. NCBI lineage: Eukaryota > Metazoa > Chordata > Aves > Passeriformes > Rhagologus > Rhagologus leucostigma. Next base: position 176,803 of record VZTD01010888.1, on the reverse strand, counting down.
TTATAGGTCATACAGCACGCCAGACATTAGCACATATGTGCAGGTCTTTAGTGCACTTCAGCAGAAAGCAATAGAGAAACTTAATATTTATGCTGCTTTGTTACAAGTGGCATACGATATTGGCCTTTGCAAAAGAAAGTAAAATTAAAGAAAAGGAGGGGAGGATGCTCTTTGGCTGACGGTATATCACTGAACTTCGATTGAGAGGAAATTTGAATTATTTAATGACAGAGTATTTGGATTTTTATTCTTCGCTTAAATTTTGCAGTTGCATAAATTAGCATGTCCTGTACATACTTAACTGTCCCGCACCTAGACAACTAGAAGTTTGATTTTGATATATAGTATATTGGAGGCTAGGTTTGGAACTGAAGTAGCAGTAAATAATATAATACATTTTTTTATCTTTTCTCTGCATTTCTAAAAATATTTAATCAAATATCAAGCTTAGTGGACTGGATTAATTTTTATTAGAATTGTCTGGAGAAGGTATCCCTTTATAGGATAGCAAGAAAGAAGTCTTCTAAAGTTTGATTTAATAATTATTAATTTTTGCTTCTTAAAAATAGATCATATCTACTTATTATTCATGATTGGCAATACTTATAAGCATAATTAAAAGTAGATCTTTCAGCAAGATCATTTCAAATCCTAGTAATAATATAGTAAATTAAATAGGCTTTTTTTATAAAATCAGGCTATTATTTTTTTTTTTGCCAGGTGCAATTGTGACTTGGTGGAGATATTCTGCAAGCTTCTTTGAATTTCTGCCCACTGTTTCATCTGTAGATTTAAAAATAAAAAACCAACCCCATTTTTCAAAGTTTGAGTTTTACATTTTTGTTTAAGAACATCTTTTTCTTCAGCCTAGCATAAACATATTGTTCTTACCCAGTATCTTTTTAGTAGTACAAATTTAATTTTATGTTACCCACTATTGTTAAAGATATTAATTGTAATATTTGGAAATTTAAGTTCTGGACTCAAATGTGGCAGGCAGATAGCTATGTACAGGGCTGTGAAAGTGAAGCAGTAAATTACAAGAGAAAATTCTACCATTCGCAAAGGAAAATGATGCTGAAATTTACTTTGTAATGTATATTTGAACACCAAAGGAAGTTATTGACTTTGCCGGTCACTTTTCATTCAGCTGATACTACTGTAAATGCATTGATTCCAGGAAAGCTAGTTCTGATACACATAATTTTACAAAAGACAGTAAACCAGCAATGTTACCAAGTCAATGAACTAATGCTGCGAAAATGCTTCCTTATAATCTGATTTTTATTCTACAGTTTCATCCTCTCTCTCAGCTCTTTCATTCATTCCTCTTTTCTTCAGTTTGTTTTATTTTTTGAGAACCAGTTTTAATGTTTTGTTCTTATATCAACTTTATTATGACTCACTAATACAAAAAAATTGGGATAATGTTTTCTACCCTGTAGTCCTGACTTTGACCTTTTAATTCAGAAGCTAGAAGTTAACAGAAGTTAACTTTTCTTAGAAGTTACAAATCTTCTACGTAATAATTAGAGACAGTGATACCAGTCTTTTACTCATACTAGGAGAAGTGACTGCTCAGAAGAGTAAATTTTTTAATTTTATAAATCACTGCTCACAAATGCTCAAGCAGTGATTTGCTACCTGGTTTTCCTGCATGCACATTAAAAAAGATGTACTATACTGTTAATATTTTTCATTTCTACTCGATTTATTTTCAGTTACCTTGAATTATTATTTCATTTTGCTTTTCTAGTCCCACTGAATGTTGGTTTCCCGGTCTAGAAGAATGATTTTTATACTAGATTTCTATTCGCTCTAGAACTGGCAAATTTAGGTTAAAAACTCCAACACATAATTAGCTCTCTCATGTTTGGTATTTAACATTTGTACACAATGAATAACTTATCATCCGTCTAATAATTTTTTTTTCCCTAGAGTTCCATTCGTTGCCAGTGGCAATGACTTCCCTCATTGTGATCCTGGTGGAGGAGTGTCAGCGATTGAAATTCAGATTGAATCTGAGTCTGGTTCTGGTTCCTGGATCTCCGATCTGAATCTCCGATCTGGATCGTTTATTCAAAGGAAGAAGCGTGTTTTATACTCTTTCCCAAGACACAGCACCTCCCTTCATGGTAACTCACACCACACAACCAATCCCATGTTGCCATGCCAGCAACACACCTTCTATGGGGTGATCACGCACTGCTCCCCCGCCTGTCGGCTTCCGGCTGGCTCCTCTCTGTAGGGGTCTGCTGTGTGACACCTCCTCCCGCCAGGGTCTGTGCCGCCATGTGCTCCTTTGTGCTGCCATGTGCTTCTTTGTGCTTATCTTCCCCCATAACGGAGGAAATGGTTCTGTATACTACCACACTTACCCAAAAATTATTCAAAGCATTTTATTCTCTCTTTTTAGAGGGCTCTTCAGAGAGAATATAATTTTGTCCATCCTTGTTGGTTTTCCTTTGTGAAAGCTGGCTTGCTGTGTGCAGCCAGGGCTCAGTGGGTGCCAGCAGCAGCCTGGGGTGGGGGCCAGGAGCAGTGGGGGCTAATCAGGGGTCCATCAGGGCAAAGCCTAACTCCAGTCAGGAGCAGGGCAGCCAGGGCCACCAGGGCAGACCCAGCTCTTGGCAATCAGGCACATCCCTGGAGATGGGGACAGGCTGGGATTTTGGCTCACAGACTGACTGGGATGTGGTGAGGCATCATGAAAAGTTCAAAACATATGGTGTGGAGGTTTTCATAACTGAAGGATATTTCTGCTGATAGAAATTTCGTTATGCCATCCTGCTTATGGAACCTGTGGACATGGGTCCATTTGGGCATCAAAATAAGGACTGAGGTTTATTGACATTCTTTACTTAAATGGATGTTCTGTTCAATCCAAACAATTCAGTACACATAGTTCTAATAAAACATTTTTTTTAAATTGTTTTCAAAGGCCAACAGCTTTTGGTCCCTTTTTTTTTTGATGAAAAAACCCTGAACCCAATAGTCATGTTCCACAAATATGGCCATATAAAAGCAAGTCTTGTAGTACAATTTACAAAAAAGCCTGTCTGGCTTTGCTCTGCCATCTTACAAAGTGGCAGGTTCTACCAGATGGCTGTTTATTCATGTGCGTTAGCTACACGTAGAACATGAACAGAAAGCCTAGGTGCCTCATTTTTAGTTTTATAAACTGGTTTTTACAAACACTGGCAGAAAAAGCTGACAGAAAAACTGACCAGCAAATATGCAAACCTTAATGATCCTCTAAGCCATTTTCACGATCTTATTGAACTATTTCAATTAAAAATAAATAATGAAAAAATCCAAATTAAGTGATCCAACTTTTACACTTAAAAAAATATTAATTTGTTTCTTATAAACAGTTTTAACATGATAATACTTGGATTATGTCTTTGGCTGCCTTTTTCATTGATAGCATTTACTGAGTTTTTCACAGAGTATCTACTTTTTGGACAGCAGGGGAAACCACTGGATTCCCTGGCATGGAAACACCTATGGAACTCTTTTAATGACAGTTAATGTTGTTTTTCCCTTTGTTTCAGAGGAACTTGCAAATTCTTAGACAGAAAAAAAGAAACGCTGAAATATGTACAGTAAGCAAAGCAACCTTATTGTGGATTATATTTACAATAGCTCATTTAAAATACAGTTTCTTTAAGAATTCTTTTTTTTTTTCATGGTCTTCTACCAAACTGTATCATCTGATTGGTTCATATCTGAAAACTGTGAAAATAATAGAGTTAGTATTTGAATGAGAGATCAAGACTGCCAGATGATGTGAGGCCCAGTAGAGAAGCAGGGGAATATTTTTTTCCTATTCTGTGGACAATAGCATTATGTTAACGACCAGTATCTAACATGAGGTCTTTAAATTTTAAAGAATAAATATTAGAGAACTAGTCTCTCTAACTTGAGACTTTGTGTACAGTTCAAACAGTCTCTCATATAAATATATAGGTATGAAGCAATGTTTGTGATGCAAATTCTGCAATACAATGTGAAAATTATGTATTTGTAAGTGTCCTAATCAGCATTTCCATCATGCAAACAGTTTCAAAAATATCCTCAAATATATAAACAGTAAATTTTTATATGCCAATTATCAGAAGCTTTAAGAACATTAATAGAAATTCAGTATATTCCTCACCTGAATTAGGATTATTCTGCACCAGAATTATTATTAAAAGAGATTTTACAATTACCAAATAGCAAAATTCATTCAAAAAATTTACTGAAATAGTGCACAACCTACATTAACTAATTAACAGTTACTTCTCATTTTGTCATTCCATTGAAGATATGAGCTACTATACCAAATTTTTACTCATTAGGTAATTTGGTAATGACAGTAAAATTCTGAATATGAATATTAATTAGAGAGTCATTCTGAAAGTAGAGATTATTTTAAATTTATTTGTAAAGAGCATACAATAAAAGGTGTATGAAGTTAACTGGTTTTAAAAAACTCAACCTCACAATGACATATAAAGAAGCTGAAGGGTCTGTGTCTGTTCAACACTGGAAAATAGAAGTCTGAGATGGGATCTTATTGTTGTTCATTGTTACTTACTCTTATCTGATAGAAGGGTACAGAAAAGATAGGATGCTTTTCTCAAGGGTGAACAGTGATAGGACAAGAGGCAACAAACACCAGATAAAACACAGACAATTACAAAAAGATATTAGGGAGTGGTCAAATGCTGGAACAAGTTGCCCATAAAGGTTGTGGAGTCTCCATCCTTGGAGTCATTCCAGACTTGACTGGACACAGCTCTTTGGCAGCATGCTTTAACACGGAGAGCTTTCACCAAGGAGTTGGATAAAATTACTTCTGAAGATCTATTCTAACCTAAAATATTCTACAATTTAAAAACTTTTAGTTCTAATAACTTCAACATTAATTAAAGAACAATTTATGTAAACCTGAATCTGTTTAGCCATGGTAGTGGCCACTAGTGTTCTGGACTTTTGACAATAGGAAGGACTTATAAAAGAGTATAGTCACATTTTAGGAATCCAAGCAGTTTTCAGAACTGATGTGGTTCTTATTCAATTCATTGGTAGAAGTAAAATACCAGCATCTACACAGACATTCTTCTAAATCTATTTTTAGATACATGAAGAAAACCAATTCAATAGGCTTTTTAACTTTAAAGTTAATTTTTAAAAGCTGCCAGGAGCTAACAGCCTTCATTATGGTCAAATTTATCAGTATTTGGATCAGATTAGACGTAACATTGAATATTTAATAAACATGTCACTCTTCACACATAAACTCTAAGAAGTATCTTGTAATTCACTCTAATAATCTACACCTCAGAGATACAATGAAATCACATTCTGTTTTAGAATTTCTAAGTTAAATACTACAGGTATTATATTATATTGCAAGGAGGAAGCAGATTAGGCTGTTACTAAATGCTGTTTTGCACATGAAAAGAATGTTCTAAGGTCCAGCTAGAAACCTTTGTTACTAAAAAAAAATCTGTGACACCAAAATGCTGCATTGAGGTAATCAGTAATAAACATGAGGAAATGAAATGTGAACATTCATTGTTTATTAATCTGATTCTTTAAGACAATAGCCCTAAAATTAAAAGACTATCACCATATATATTCTGTAAATACTGTATCATATATTATTTATTTAATTACATATTTATTCCACTAAGTTATCAGTATTTAATTTAGAATCATTGCCCAAATCTTGTATTAGGGAAACTATATATTCTAGAGGTCTGTAGGTTAGAGACACAGTTTTCTCATTCTCATGCATATACAAGAATGTATATAAATAGTAAAAAAAAGGATGCTAAAATATTGATACTCTTATGGCTTTAACAAAAAATTATGCTATGAAATATGTGATAACAAAGCCCTTATACCTTGATACACCTTTTACTCGAGCAGTTCTCCAAGTTTTGGGTAATTTTTTCATGCTCTAGAAACACCACAGTGTAATGAAATATTTAATTCAAATAAACAAAAAAAAGTAGGTAAAATCCACATTTATTTCAAAGTGCATCAGATTTATTTGGTTAATTTTTTCTCTGCTGAAACTCGTAAAGAATTTTTTGCCATGATATATTTGTAACATCTGTGTAATTATAGTCTATGTCTTTGCATGAGCTGATTGCAAAGAAAACAATTTTAGTTTGGGGCCGAACTGGTTTTAAAATTGCATAATGTACTTAACAAATATATAATATATTCATTATGTTGGTTGTGGCTTTTTTCCTCACATTTATTTCTGCACATCAACATACAAAGATACAATGAGTAAGGCCTGACAGTTTAAAACAGGATGGTGAGAATTAAAAAGGGTAGGAAAGTGAGATTCTTATTTCTTGCACAAATTTTAATTTTCAAATATGTACAATCACACTGAACAATTTTTTTAGAACCTTTGCTTGAAATTAACATTTTTAAAATTATTCACCCAGGTAAAGAAAAATGCCTCAAGGAGAGTTAGAGTTTAAAATTTAGAGATTTTATATCAAAAACCAGAAAATACTCTATGAAGGTTTTTTTCAGAACTATTTTGTTGGGTTTATGTGGCAAGGTTTGGTAGCAGGGGGTGGAAAGAGTGGCAGAGAAGGTTTCTGTGAGAAAATTTCAGAAGCTGTCCCCTTATTAGGCACAGCTAAATTCAGCCAGCTCCAGGATGGACATGCTCTTAGCCAAAGCTGAGATAATCAGTGATGCTCTTTGCTCTTCTTTGATAACAAACTCAAAAAAGAGTGACAATTTCTGTGCCACAGCAGCTGTGAGAGAGGAATGAGAAGATGTGAGAGAAACAACTCTGCAGACACCAAGGTCTGTGAAGAAGGAAGGGAGAAGGTGCTCCAGGCACCATAGGACAAGAGTGATGCGCATTGTCACCTTCATGGTGGAGCAGATATCCATCCTGCAGCCCATCCAGGACCCCATGCTGGAGTAGGTGCCCACAGGGAGCCCATGCAGGAGCCGGTTTTCTGTCCTGTGACCTTATGGGGGAATGACACTGGAGCAGTCTATCTCTGAAAAATTGTACCCCATGGAAATGACCTTTGCCAGAACAGTCTTTGAGGAATTGCAGCCTCATGAGAAGGACCCACACTGGCAAATTCCATAAAGAACTGTATCTTATGGGAGAGACCCTACTCTGGAGCAGCTAAAAATGAGAAGGTGGAATAAAGAGAAACATGTTATAAACTGATTGCAATCCCCTTTCCCCATCCACCGTTTAATGGAAGGAAGCAGAAGAGATGGGAATGAAGATGAGCTTAGGAAGAAGGGAAGAGTGAGAGAAAAGATCTTTGGGGGTTTGTTATTTCTCATCATCCTATTCTGTTTAACTGGCAATAAATTAAATTAATTTCCCCAAGTTAAATCCGTTTAGCCTGTGATGGTAATTTCTGTGTGATCACCTTGTCCTTATCTCAACCCAGAAATTTTTTGTCATATTTTCTCTCTGTGTCATGTTGAGGAGGGTGAGTGATATAGCAATTAGTTTGGTGGGCACCAAGTGGCTTGCCAAGGTCAACCCACTACAGCTATGAATTAGTTCTAATTTTTAGGCTTACCAGTAAAGAAGCTCATTAAAAAAAAACAACAAAAAAACCCCATAAGAACTTTTTACTGATAGCTAAAAAAATAATGGTAACTTTTTTTCTGGCAACTGCTAGGCTACACAAAAACATGACCTTACCCTCAAGCTTAAATTGAACGTATTCTATCCAAATAAACAGCAGAAGAAAAGACTTCTTGCTACCATTGTGAAGGCCACTTAATGAATAATTTAAGAGTTGTTAAAAGAAGAAAGAAATCCTAACTTTTTATCTGTCAGTTGAGTGAAACATAATTCATATACTCTCTGAAACTGTTATTGCTGAAAGAACAAAGCATGACAGTTCACAGTATGGTTCAATGTCATGGCAATGGCTGCAATGATGACAATGTGGAAAATGGTGTGGAAGTTAGGATGGAAAATCTGAAGTTCTGTATTACAGTAAAAAGTAGAGCAATTCCAAATGTAGCACAAAAATCCTAAAAAACTGTTTTAGCAGAATGGTTTATGACGTAATCTCTTTGGACCACTATGTTCCTAAACACTGTCTTTGCCTTACTTTACACTGCTGACCAGTCTTAATCCTTTATTCATGGCTGTCTTTAGTTTTGGGTATTTCAATGGTTACAAGTTTTGTTACAAATCATAGCTGCTTACTTTTTATGCCTTCTTTCTCACTTTTTGAGATTATTTCTACTCTCTTTTCAGTACTAAATGGGGAATACCTCAATCTGGAGTCTCTATACTTTCAGTGAAAATACTTCTCAAGATAGCAAAGATTAATTTCTCCCAGAAGAGATCATCTCACTTATGTCCTCAAAATATCTAGAGATTTCCTAATTTTTTTTCATGTACTCTTGTTTATATAATTCAGATAACTTAAGCCAAAAGCAGACAGTCATGAAATTTCAGCAAAAAAGCAGCCTGCAGATAAAAGATCAAAGTCCAAGTAAGGAAAATTTAGATGGATAGTTTCATAAAAAATTTGGATAAATGTCACACATAACAAATATTTTAAAGAATGCATACATTGAAGAATGAAATCACAGAAAAAAAAATGTTTAAGGAGTTAAGATCTGTTTTTCAGTTCTTTTGGAAGCCAATGGAACAATAACTTGCTCATGAGCACAAGCACCCAAAAAGAAACATATATACATGTGTGTGTACTATCTGAAAGAACTGTTTTAGTTCACCTGGGAACACTGTGATCTGTGTGTACTGAGTTGATGTGGCAAGGTTTTGGTAGCAGGGGGATGCAGGTATGGATTCTCTGAAAAGCTACGAGAAGTTTCCCCCACATCCAATGGAGCCAATGCCAGACACCTCCAATACAGACCCACCTCTGGCCAAGGCTGAGCCTATGAATAATGGTGGTAGTGCCTCTGGGATAACATAATTTAGAAGGAAAAAAAATGTTCCATGCAACCAATTGCAGCCATAGAAGAGAGGAGTGAGAATTTTGAGACGAACAACTCTTGCAGGCACCAAGGTCTGCGCAGAAGGAGCGGGAGGACATGATCCACGCACTGGAGCAGAGATTCCTCTGCAGCCTGGTGAAGACCACAGTGAGGCAGCTGTGACCCTGCAGACCATGAAGGTCCACAGGGCAGCAGAGATCCCCTTGCAGCCCCTGGAGGATCCCACAAAAGAGCAGGTGGATGCCCAAAGGTGGACGCTGTGACACTGTGGGAAGCCCATGCTGCAGCAGGCTCCCGGCCGGACCCGTGATCCTGTGGAGAGAGGAGCCCACACTGGAGCAGGCTTGCTGGCAGGATTTGTAACTTCATGGAAGGCATCCACACTGAAGGAGTTCATGAAGAATTGAAGTCCATGGCAAGGATTTGGAGGAAGTCACAGAAAACTCCCATGGGAGAGATGCCACACTTGAGCAGGGAAAGAGTATGATGAGCCCTTTCCCTGAGGAGAAAGAAGTGGCAAAGACATCATGTGCTGAACTGATTGCAACCCACATTTCCTGTGCAGCCAGGGGCAAGGATGTAGAGAATTTAATGAGTGAAGTTATTCCGAGGAAGAAGGTGCACACTGGGAGAAGAAATGTTTTAAACATTTGATTTTATTTCTCATTATCCTACTCTGATTTGCTTGGTAATAAATTAAATTAACTCCCCAAGTCAAGTCTGTTTTGCCTATGACAGTAACTGGTGAATGATTTCTCCTTGCACTTTTCTTGATCCATGAGCCTTTAGTTTTATTTTCTCTCCCCTGACCAGCTGAGGATGGAAGAAATAGAATGGGTTTGGTGGCACCTTGTGTCCAGCCAGGGCCAACCTACCACATCATACAACACATTTAATTTAAGGTTGTTGTACTGGCAGGACTTTGTCTGTGGTAAGTTTTAAGGTCCAGTACATGAAGGCTCTGCAGGTTGAAACCCATTAGGTATATTATTATAAATTTGATTCCTGAGAGACTCTTCAATGATCCATGTTTCCAGATCTGTAACTGTCTGATGCAGATTTTTTATCATTTACATAGAAATTGAAGCTGAATAGCATGTTGTAAGAGACTGAAATATTATAGTTTATGACTTAAACGTTTTCATGAAGGACCTTTTTACAAAAGCTACAGAGAAGACCACCACACCCTGCATGGGGCTCTGAGAGGCCCTGGGCCCGCTGACTGATGAAGATAAGATAAAGAAACAACTCAGGGCTGGGGACATTCACAAAGGACAAGCTTAACACCTCCGAGGTGGAGACCATAGCCCCGGGGCTATCAGCTGGCCAGGCTCAAACAGACCCTCACACCAAAGGGTGGGGGAGAGAGGCCTTGGGTGTGTGCTGGAAAAGCCTCTGGCGAGAGGCGCAGTGACCGCCCATCCTCCCCTGTGCAGAGGAGCCCAGCTGAGGGGCCCTGCACCCGGGGGGAGCTCACCCACAGCAGAGGGGGTGTCATGGCCCAGCAAAGGGCCCCCCAAAGGGGTCCCCAGACCCTGCACCAGAGCACCAGAGATGATGCAACAGACCCTCAGTGTCGCAAGGGACAGTGCCAAGCTGGCCCCTGCAGGGGAGGTACG
>VZTD01010888.1:134645-166175 GCA_013397725.1 Rhagologus leucostigma | reverse complement strand
TATTTCTTTCTTTCTTTCTTTCTTTCTTTCTTTCTTTCTTTCTTTCTTTCTTTCTTTCTTTCTTTCTTTCTTTCTTTCTTTCTTTCTTTCTTTCTTTCTTTCCTTCTTTCCTTCTTTCCTTCTTTCCTTCTTTCCTTCTTTCCTTCTTTCTTTCTTTCTTTCTTCTCTTTCCTTCTTTCTTCTCTTTCCTTCTTTCTTCTCTTTCCTTCTCTTTACCGCTCTACTATCAAATAAAATACATCAATTTTTTGGCATCAACATTTAATCTCGTTTGGTTTTAATCTCATTTCTGGGAATATTTTGAACCTTTTAAGTTCTTTCTGGTTTATGCACAGAAACTTAGCTTTCTTTGCTCTTCTGGGTATAAACTGGATCGTAACACATGTAAGTAGAAATATTATTAGGTATTTCTTGTTTTATTTCTATCTACAGCTCCTTACTATCTAGTATTATTTTCTTATTTTACATAGATGATGCAGTTCTGCTTTCTTTATCTCCACTAGGCCTGCAACAGCTCCCAGTTTTTCTTCTAAGCTTGTATCTTAGATTCACTGACAAATATAAGAAGACCAAAGTTACTGTCTTTTAACTTTTCAAGAACTAATCATGTATATATATGCCTTACTCAGCAATAAGGTGCAAATGAGTGTCTGGGGAAAAGGTACACTAACTGAAGTAAACAGATAATTATTTTTGTCAAGGAATACATGCCCCTCCATTTATAGAGATAAATTCATAACTACCATCTCCACAAGTTCTAATGTTTCTTTTTGCATGCTCTACAAGCATACATATAATAGTGAGATGATGCCTTTTAAAATTTTAACTTCTTTAACCATATTTAATACTATATTCTCCCACCTTATGTTTCTGTGTTTAGTGCTATTTATTCAACTAACATGGAGTCATTTCAATTTGAAAAAAATTAGTTTTGCATGTCACTATGTACTATCATACCAAAACTTGTTACTATTTTAGGATGTAAATTATGTTTATCAAAATAAAATATTATCCAAATTACTTGATGGTGTTTACATGTTAAAATCACTTTGTTAAAAGCTAGTTTGCATTATCTGGTTTCTGAATCTTTTATTATTTCAATTGGATTTGGCAACTTTATATGCTTCATTTCTCTGTTTCTTTCCTATGCTGAAAAACATTTCTCACAAATTTTATATAAAAATACTTCAATGCTTTAAGGGCAGAATGACTAACAAACATAACTAGCTGCCACCTGCTATTTATCAGCATCTTAATACACACTAAACCAGCAAATTAAAAATACACATAGCGTTTCCACTACCAAATAATTATTAAACATTCTAGGATTTCATATACTACTATAGGAAGAAATTAAAGCAGAGTTAAAGATTCTTCTTATGGAGGATTTCCTTGTTTATGCTTATAAAAATCCCCTGTGAAGAGCTGAGAAAATGCCTATATTAAATTTTAATGAATATTATCTGTGACCTTTTTTGCTCAGTTTTGTATTTCTGCCTGTCTGAAAGCATAAAATTAAGTCAAAGGAAGCCCCATATGTGTTTATTTCAAGAAAAGCAAAAGCTATCAGGAGAGTAGAAGAAAAGTGTGAAGTGATGGGCCGTGTAGCTTGTGGCTATGAAAAGAATCCTTCTAGCTCCCACCCTCTAAGAGCATTGTTCTGCAAATGCTGAGATGTGAGATCAAAAATTATCAGTCTCTTGGAAGGCTGAGGTGCTAGAGAAAAACTGAGCATACTGCAAATCAGGCTGAGCTGTTTTCCCAGAAAAATTCCAGGACTTGAAAGAGTTATGCATAAAAATTTATGTTTAGCTAAAGAAATAGTCTTAAAGGAAATTTTTTATTTTAAACAATTTTTCACTCTTTTTCTAGATATTGCCATTTAAAGAGGTTATTTTTTGGGGTGGGGAGAAGTCTGAAACAAGAAAAGAAGCTACAAAGGAAAAAAAGGAGAGTGGAAGAGAGAGAGCAGTTATTTAATTATTTTCCACTATAGGGTCACCCAAAGATATAAACCCTCTTTGAGATTAATTTCATTTGAGCTTTGTGAGACATTTATATTAGTACTACTGAAAAGAAGGCTAGATACACAACTTCAATTTTAAGAAAACTAATGAATAAGGACCCATTTACATAGTTGAGAGAATATCAGTGAAAAAACATCCTTGGATATGATGATAAAATTCCAAGTTAGAGAAGACTGTAGAGATAGTATGTGAGAAACACCACAAAACCACAAAAAAAAAACAGGCACAGAATTACTCAGAGCTCAGTTTGATAAACACATGCAATTTTTGTCTAAATTTAGTTGTATATTTTCTAGATAAGTAGAATTAGAACTCTATTCTGCAGTTTCTATATAAATTCTTGTTCATTTTATTCAAGTTTTTAGATCACAACTGGTCTCTTTAGAGGCACAATTACTCTTTGCAATCCACAAAGGATTCCGTGATTGGCTCCCATCATCCATATAAGGAAAATCTTCAAGGTCATGACTGCAGCAGTCTTTATCACATCTACATTATGTAATTCTGAAACCAGGTGGAATTCTTTCAAAGATGAGTTGTGAGAATACTTTTAAAGCAAATTATAAAAAACCAGACAAACAAACAAACAGGGTTATAAGAGGCTTTTCACAAGAATTACATGTCATTGCTCAAAAAAAGCCATCAGTGTGTGGGTACTGAGTTAGTTAAATACATTGCTAATCTTTTATCCCTTATACATATTTAAAGAGCAATATGGAAGTGAAGCCACTCAGCAATTTATGCATTTAATGCGTTATGTGACAAAAACTCACTGTGATACAGTAGATATTGGCTGTTAGAATTCAATTAAGAAAAGGATTTTCATCAGTTTTATTTGATTTACTCATGACTTGACTTAAGGATTTCTCAAATTGACTAGATGTCTGTGGCTAGTTTGATTTACTTTTTTTATCTTTTTGTGACACAACCACAATCCTGTATAGGTAATAGTAACAAGCAGTTATGATATGTAAAAGAAAACAAAAGGAAAGAAAAAGAAAAAGAGAAAAAGAAAAGAAGAGAAAAGAAGAGAAAAGAAAAGAGAAGAGAAGAGAAGAGGGAAAGGAAAGGAAAGGAAAGGAAAGGAAAGGAAAGGAAAGGAAAGGAAAAAAGAAAAGAAAAGAAAAGAAAAGAAAAGAAAAGAAAAGAAAAGAAAAGAAAAGGAGAACCTCATCTCCATAAATGTCTTTCCAAACTTAAAAAAAATGTGTGATAATAGGTTAAAGACTGTGTTGAGGAATTATCTGAATCTCTAAAGAGGCAGCCATACTTGGTTCTAGTGAAGATACAGAAATGTGTTTCAGTATTCGTTGGTTGTCTGGAGCTGTTCAGGGACAAACGGTTCTTTTAATTCCATCTTCTGATGATGCGTAACAGTGTTTGGAAATTTTGATATGCTATCACACTCTACTAGAATAAGCTTTTTTCATGTTTGGGAGCAGACTGGTAGAAATGAAGCAAGTACTTGTGTAGAGAAAAAGTAATGGAGAGGGATGGGAACAAGAAGCAACACAGGATGGGTCATGATATAAAAAAAGGACATCTCAGACATACAGTATCACTGGCCTAAAGAAAGGAGAAGTGCATACACTTGATGAGAAAACAAATCTTTATTTATCTAACCATTTATTTTTGATCTTCAATATTTTTTCCTGGTAGAAAATTTAAATGGAAACATAGAAGTAAAATTGTCAGCTTTAAAAATAAAAAATCACATTCCTTAACAATAACTACATACTGTTAATTGCAAACCAAACATTTTCCAGCTGCTGAGATTTCTACTCTCTGGAAAATAGCTATGGTGACTCCATTACATCCTCTGAAAATTTCTGACTTTAATTGGGAAATATTTTTCACTAACGCTTTGCAGAAAATGTTAACAGATGTATTTCCCCCAAAGATTAAATATCAATCTATTTTATGAATGTACGAAAGTATTCAGAACCAGTGATTTCTAGAAAAAACAAGTTATTTGGGGGAAATTTAAGAAAACAAACCAGTACAAAATTTTCACGTCATAGAAGTCAATGAAAATTTAATTCCTTCAGTCATTGCAGAGATAATTTCTGTCTTACTCATCCTCTTTCATGCTGGCCACTGCATATCTAGGTATCCTCCACTGCTTAAAATATCCTTGTCTCTTATATTAAGGATAAATTCAAACAGGATTTTATCATTAAAAATGTCATCATATCTTACTTTCATTCTGTGTCTATGTTCAGTTTAATTTTGTTTCTCTTGTTAATTACACAGATTTTCCAGATATGCAAAAGGCTTGAAGGCTTGTCACTGGAGAATATTTTGACTCCAAAGACTGGACCTGTCTTTTAAGTAAGTGTGGTGGGTTAACCTTGGCTGGCTGCTTTCTCACTCCTCCACCTCTGCAGCACAACGGGAGAAAATAAGACGAAAAAATTGTGGGCTGAGATAAAGGCAGTTTAAGCAAAGAAAGCAAAAGTTCTGCAGAGAAGCAAAACAAAACCTGATTTTTTCTCTACTTGCCATCACCAGGTGACGTCCAGTGACTTCCTGGGAAGTAGAATCTCAGTACATGTAGCAGTTGCTTTGGAGAGCGTCACCTTACAAACAAACACTGCTCCCTTTCATCCTCTTTCCCCTCAGCTTTTATTGCTGAGCACGAAGTCATATGATATGAAACATCCCTTTGGACAGTTTGTGTCATCTGTCTCAGCTGTGTCTGCTCCCAAACTCTTGTCTGGACCAAGCCTAGTGGCTGTTTTGTGGGAGTTTGGCAAAGATAGCCTTGATACTGTAGGAGTATTGCTCAGCAACAGCCAAAATATTATCAACACTCTTCCAACTACAAGTAAAAGCAAAGTACTATATGGGCTGCTGTGAGCAAAGTTAACTCCATCCCAGACAAATCCAATACAATCTCTAGCCCTTATTCCATACCATTTGCAAAATGCTCAGGTCCCACATAATTTGATACATTTACGTATCTTCTGACCATCAAATTGTATGTTTCTTATTCTTGAAATCCCCTTTTACCAATGCTTGTAAATTATACTACATCCTTAAACTGTCTTCACATTTTATAGATTCTGATTAACTACCCTGTGCCTTAACAGAGAGAGCTAATTTGCCAACTCTGTGGGTCTCTGTCACTCCACAAAATGTCCAGAAGAACAGACTATGATCTGGGACTCATGTATCACAGTGGTTGCTCAGGACAACAGAAGCAATATATTCGATTGCTAAATGCCAACACCAGCTTGATTTGGGCCATCACTGTGCTCACCCTGTTCCTTGTGAAGCTCATTCTTCATCAGTTCAGGTAATTTCTGCTACATTACTTTCTACGACATACAATTCACATCATTGGTTATTTCTTCCCAAAGAAGAAAAGTCTCCAGAATGTAGGCACTGGATCTCCTTATCTTTCTGCATTATTTCTGCATCCTTCTGCAAGTACACCCAGGTCCTTGAGTGAAGACATTCCCACAGCTACTTGGCTTTTCACAAGCAAGGAATAATCCACACTGCCTTTCCCAGTCTCTCACTTCAGGAGCTTTATCTTCACCCACAGTATGTAGGGGCTCTGTTTGGGCAGAACTAGGACAGTTAGGAGTTCCTCTGGGGTTAAGAGACCAAGTACCCTCAGGAAAGAGTACTTCAAGGACCCAAAGGGTCCAAATGGACTTTTGGTGTAGCCACTAGGAAAACAGGGATCAAAACAGTTGTCTGCTTTGCCTGCTCCCTCTATTTGAAACATTCACCCTTAGCGTGGTGGATGTTTCAAATAATGACTTTTCCATGTGCCATAAATGTATGGTCTATTACTTCACCATTTGAAAGTTGATGAACATATATCTTGGACTCTTGGCTCTGAAAACACATGGAATTCACAGTCCCAGATCTGGCGCCTTCTTCCTCTGTACCACGAATGGAGATTGTCAGATGCTTAGTGACAGAATATGTACAGCCAGAGCATGAATGAGGGGACATTCAGTCCCATAAAGTGGTATGAAAGCAAACTCTGAAAATTGTCATGTGGGGATGTGAACAAGTATATCAATAGTCATCATTCTGATTAGAATTTATAATACATTCCATGAATATTGAAAATTAAAATTAAACTAAGGAAGTTGTTAAAATCGTATTATATGCTAACGACAGACTTATGAAAATGAACAATCCTGAAACATCAGATCAGCGCAACTTCAACAATTTGAAATACCACTACAACAGGAATAAATCATGTTCCTTTTTGTATAGAATGTACAAAAGCATTCCTAACAGCTGCCTATTTAAATTTTGTGAAGTCAAGATGAGCTATATAAGGCATACATAGAATCACACAAATATAGGAACCGAAGATGTCTAACCACAATTTTAGGTCTCCTACACTCTCAGGTTTAACAATATGAGTAAGTATTCTGATGTAAAAAACTTTTTGCTTCTTTCATTCATAATGAAACACCAGTTATATATATATATATATACCAGCTAAAAGAATGTTTTATTTTCCCAGAGTGTACGAATTACTAATGACATTTTCCTATCAGAATTCTTTTCACTGAGTTGTCAAAATTTCATCCTTAAGGCATTCTATGCTATTGAATCTGGGAGGTCGCAGAGAACTCAGTCACAGTCTCATGAATCAGTCACTCACATCGGTACCTCAAATGTTGTTCCTATAAAAACTGAATGTAGGTTTACCTATATCTTTCATCTGCAATATCTCATGTAATTCCATAGAGCAATTCAGTACTGGGTAGTACTAGGGTGGTATAATCATCTCTACTGGAAATCAGTGAGTGCTATGGTCTCTAAGGAAGAGCAGAGGGCAGAGTAGTAAGCAACAAATACTTACAAAATACTTTTAATCTAATTTCATTTTCGTTTCCACTTTGGAATTTTAATTATTACCTGAACAGATGCAAGAGTCTACAAGATACACACCTACATTTCATTCAGTTGGCTAGACTTTTCACACTTAGGAGGGAAAAGCTGGTACTTTTACCATGTTATTCTTCCCATCCAATACTAAATGTTTAAAGTCAGATCACTTATGCATTTGAAAGTGCTGCCTTCTCTTCTCTGCAATAACAACACTGGCATTTAACAGAGAAGAGAGAAGTTCAGCAAAATAAGTCCTATCCTCAGAGACTGAATTCATTATTTGCAAACAATCTTTTAACCATATATTCTATTAATGGGATGGAATGTGCTGTATACTTCCATTTTAACTGGGGTATGTAAAGCGATGGGTTGAATGGTATTTTTGACTGGGTAAGCACAATCCTATAAACAACTGTGCTATCTCTAGATGTAAGATTTTCATAGAATCACGGAGTATGATGAGTTGGAAGGGACCCATCAAGATCATCAAAGTCCAACTCCTGGCAAAGCACAGGACACCCCAAGAGTCACACCATGTGCCTGAGAGCATTGTCCAAACGCCTCTTGAACTCTGTCAGGCTCGGTGCTGTGACCACTTCCCTGGGAAGCCTATTACAGTGCCCAGCCACCCTCTGGGTGAAGAACCTTTTCCTGTATATAACCCACAGACATACATAGTTTACTATCTTTTATAGTAGTTCTTATTGTCGTAGGTAGATATCAAAATACTTCACAAGAGTGAAAAATCTTCATCACTTTAGATGAAATAAAATTATGCAGGGGAAATTAATTTTAAAAAGGAATGAAAATAGAGGCAAGAAATTGGAATTTAGGAAGTAGATTTCCTAAAAGTGCCTCTGACTGTATGTTCCTGTAGGTGTTTCCTTTTAATGTTACTGGGGGGAGCCTTGACAGCATTCTGTTAACAGTAGAATCCATATTAATTATTGCATCCATATACAGAGGGATATAGATATATACACATGGAGAGATATAAATATATACTTTATAATTACATTAAACTGTAGGAAAAAAACTCACACAGCATTACAGGTTTACAAGGACAAGGAAGACATTTTGTCACATATTTCTAGTATGGAAACTGAGCTACTAGCAATCTGTAGCTCAGCAAAATCCTAAAATGGAATTTGTATCTTTGGTTTCTGTTTTTTTTTCCTGAGTTTTCATTGAATGGATACAAATTCACTCCACCTATGGTTCAAGTAGAGAAATAAACAAAGCTACTGAATTTTGAGACAAAAATCTCTGCTGAGATTATGTGTCAGATTTTTTTTTTTTAATTCTTTCCATACACTAGTTTTTTGTGACACTACTTTCTCTGAGTGGAAATAAGATTGTATGTTTTGGTCCTGAATGTGAGATAATATGTGAGGGAGTGGGGGCATAAAAAAAGAAAGAAGCACATCAGGTGTAGAGGGCTAACATGAATGTCAGGTTGTGATGTGGGTAGAGATCTTTACACATGCTTGTTATGAGAAACTGAACCACAGAGATGTACATGTGCTTATCCATAATGGCACATGCAGAGGTGGAAGTGAAACTTGAGTAGTCAAAGGCTAGTGTTTTCAGAAGAGTCAAAAGGATGAGGAATTTATTTATTAAACTTTTGAATCACAGAATCACAGAAAAGAGGAATTTGGAAGGACCTCTGGAAATTATCTAGTTAAACCTTCTGTACATAGCAAGGTCAACTAGATTAGCTTGCACAAGACTTTGAAGCAACTGTGAGGTAGATCATTGTACTGTACTTACAATTGTCTACATTAAAATTCCTTTGTTAGTGTTTTGGTCAGTCTCTGTCAGAATATGCTTTACAGTCATGAATAACTGACTTAATTTTCTGTTGCTTAGTAATACTACCATATTATTATTTTTTATTGTGGTTTATATCATCATTATGTCTGGAATAACATTTGCTTTCTGGAAATGGGAATAAGAAAAAAGGCAATTTTTTGACTCAGTAATCATTTTAAAATTAATTCTATGGGTGACTTGATCGGAAAGATGCTGCAATCTGTTTTACTTACTCATAAATGACTAATTAACAAATCAGTGGGACATTATTCTTGAACTTCTTTTCTTTATGTGCGTATGTGTGTCTTGTGATTAGTTTATAGTCCAGAAATCTGTCAGTTTTGTCTGATGGAATCAGAACTAATACAAGGATAAGGCAGATGCTAGAAAGAGGCTGCTCCACAAGGACACACAAGCCATTAGCCAAGTGTGATCCCCCAGCACAGTCTAGGGAAAAACACCCAAGGCCAATCCCACCGTCTCTATGACATGGATGTGGTCTACCACAGTCCCAGAAAGGTGAGGTAATGAGTCAGGAGTGGTAACCATCCACAAAGACCCTTCGGTGCATGAGAGTAGCCAGAGCAAGGCTGAGCACAGTCCCACTTGTGATGTAGCTCAGGGATGTGCATCCCTGATGAGGCTGCTCAGGGTGGCAAAGGCCTAGTAGTGCCCTCTGGCCCTACATTTGCAAATGCTGTAAATAAAAATAATTTAGCAATATCTGTAAAAATAAATTCAGTGCTAGGACGAAAAACAACCAAACAAACAAAACCCCTAAGAAACAAACCAACAACTTCCATTACATTTGTTTAGGCAGATAAATTTCTGGGTTTGTGTAATTGTCAATACCCGTAAAATTGTCCAAATACGTGCAAAACTGAAGCAGTTAAATGCAAATCCTCCTCCTCATCGGAATATTATTTAAGCAAAAGCCTTTTTTTTTTTTTTCATAGCTGTACTTGCACCTATATGCATTTAAATGTAAATTTGCCCTCATATTACTAAGGAAAAAACCAGGATTTATGCATCATTTATAAATAATCTCATGATGCATTCAAATAGTGCACTGGTAAGCAGCAAGAAAAAATCTTGGAAAGGCAGCTAAGTGGCTAGACAGATGGATTATGAGTTCAAAAAGTATCTGAAATGCTAAGAGGAAGTTTGACCTTGACAAAAATGAAGAAAACATATTAATAACACTGCTCATATATCATATACATGTACAGTGCCAAACATAATTCTAGAAAGGTATCACCTGCTGGTTAATGAGGGATATTATAGGCACAACTAGGATTGCCTAGGTTAGGACCAAGGATTCCAAACCACAGTGCATGCACTACTGGGAAAAGCAAGACTTGAAATTCCTGTACAACTGAGAGCTGCTCTTACTCCTTAATACATGATATCACTGCTTGCAACTGCTCTGCGGTGACAGATGCTGCTGATGGCTGTACTTGACAAGAAAAATTTTGCAGATGACAAGCTCAATATATTATTTTTATCTGACTTTATCAAAACATTCTAGAGAAAAATGGTAGAACTTTGTCTTATTTCACATAAATAAAACGCCACCATTTCTTTTGCCAGTTCTGCAGTAATTTCATTTCTGAAGGACATCTGTACATAAATATTAGATAGCTATGCTCACATTATTCTTGCTCTTCTGTACATAAAGATATCTGTCAGCACAAAGGAAGATCTTACATAAAAAACGTGAAAAATATTTAGTAATGCATTGCATATACTGTATTTAATTTTTTGCTATATGTGGGCTGTTCGTGCTCATAATATCATCCTTATTTCTTAACCTGTCCTAAAAGATCAGATCTGAAATGTTTGTGTGGCTGAAAGCATGGGTTTTTTGTTATTTTCAGCCACTGGTCTAGTAAAATGTGGACTCTTCAAACTCTTCATTGCTATACCCTTAAACCATGACGGTATAACCACAGAACTACATGAAAAGACATTAAAATTGAGGTGTTTTATTTCATCCGGAAAATCACATGTTTCTCATCTTTTAAACTCAAGCATGGAGCTGTAGACTAAATTTAACCTTTCTGTTTCATAATAGCTTCCTTCATGCAGTATCATATGCATTAAACTTCCTTTTTCAACAGTGAAAAGTCTTATTAATTTTTAAATAAGCTTTCTCCCTCTGAAAATTCTCATGTCTTCTTCCAGGTCCACAGATCTATCAGCACTGCTGATTGTGACAGTGCTGGTGATGCCATTCCCATCACAACTGCTGGCTCTAACAGATGACAAAAGCAGCAACTTTTTTGCTCTGTCACTGCAGCAGCAGCAGCAGCAGCTTATTTCTCCATCTGTGATGAAGGTTTATTATATATTTAAAGCGTATATTCACTGCCCTGTGAAGAGCTTTCATAAATTTGGCTCTGACAGTTCTATTCCAGCTCCTATCATCTACACCAAAGAGACTTTATTTAGGTGTGCTGAACATCTTTATAATTTCAATATCTGGTACACTGACGATATTTGTGAGATCTCTATCACACAGAAGTTTCCAGGAATTGATAAATCATATCCTATATAAAGAAAACACATAAATAATGCCACAGCACTTTGTTAAAGGTGTAAACAAGCTTAAAATAAAAATCTTTTCATATAGGCATAATTTTAATAGTCGTACACATCTATTCCAGGTAAAGGCTAAGAATATTCCAATTATCTGATAGGCATTGTAATTTGTTAAGTGGGTAATATGTGACTTCACATTTAAAGTAGCTGGACAAGTTTTTTTCCTCTCAGAAGACTGCATACAGCGGGAGTTCTAGAAATAGTGACTTCTACAAATAGAGGCATCTGCAAATAACCACAATTAGTGGCCTTTCCATTCATTCGCAAAATTTTATTTCTAAACCTATTTAGGCAAGTATGCAGAAACTACTGAAATTACACAAAATTTTCGTCTGAAGATTCAGGATCTGTTGGGCTGTTTAGCTTCTTAGCTTTCAGTTTGGATAACAGCCTGTGTTTTGGAAATCAAAAATGAAATAATATGGAGTCATTCTGTTTTAAAGACATCATGGAAGTAAATACTAGGACATCAAAATGCAATTAAATACCAGGCTTTGTCCCAGGGTTCTGGTTCAAGAGCATATTTATCACTTCTGCAATTAAATCCCAGAGGCGGACGTCTCCAACATGTAAGACCCTGGTTAAAAGGATGTCACTAACCTCTTGATTGGCAAAGTCAAGGAGACAACACTGGTATGGAGTCATCAAACCATGGTGATGGTAAAGGACAGTAGGTGGCATATGAAATTATACTGTCTTTCATGGGAGAGTGTGCTGGTTCTGGCTGGGGCAGAGTTAATTTTCAGGACAGTTGTTAGTTATAGGACTGTGTTTTGGATTTGTGCTGAACACAAAACTGATAATATAGAGGTGTTTTTGCTATTGCTGAGCAGGGCTTACACAGAGCCAAGGCCTTTTCTGGTTTTCATAGTGCCATGCTGGTGAGGATGTTGGGGCTGCATGACAGATTCAGAGGAGACACAGCCGGGACAAGTGACCCAAACTGACCAAAAGAATATTCCAGACCATGTGACATCATGCTCAGTATATAAAGTGGGGGAAGAAGGACAAAGGCGGACATTTGGAGTGATGCCGTTTGTCTTCCCAGGTCACCGTTGCGCGTGATGAGGCCCTGGAGATGGCTGAACACCTGCCTGCCCATGGGAAGCAGTGAATTAATTCCTTGCTTTGCCTTGTGTGTACCTCTTTTCTTTTCTGTAATAAACTGTTTTTATCTCAACCCACGAGTTTTCCAGCTTTTACCCTTCCAATTCTCTCCCTCATCCCACTGGTGAGAGAGTAAGCAAGCAGCTGCATGGGGCTTGGCTGTTGGCTGTGGTTAAGGCAAGACAGGGAGATGAACAAAACATTAATGAACTACACAGAACATCAGGGCTGTTACAATGATTGGGGTGGCTGGGCACTTTTGTTTTCATTTTTTTGTTACTTTGAATCACTAATAAAAGCCACACTGATTTTGGTGAAATGACTCCAGCTGAATTTTTTCCTGAGGACCTTAGGAAAGAACTGAAACTGATGTGAAAATATGTTTTTCCTAGGAAGACATTTGGTACTTTTCTGAGGAACTACAGGAGCAGTACTTAATATACAGCTTGCTTTTTTACCTCAGATAAAAAGCACATACATTTCTATTGCAGGAGAAAATAGTGACTCAGAAAGTCTAGGTGTATATTTTCCTTTAGTTGTGATGTAAAGCAATGGGAGGTAAAGAGAAGAACATCCAAGTTAATATTTTCCAGGCAAGTTCATTAACTTTAAGGCTGTTGCTTGAAGAAGAGAGATGGGAGAGATCATTTTCTGTCTCTGTGTTTAGGGTGAGTTACTGCACTGTGATCAGCTTGAATCCTCGGGTCAAGGACAGTAATCCTAGGAAGCATCTTAATACAAGACTATTGGCTCAGGAACTTGCTTAGTTGAGAGATTCCTTATTTCCAGATTCTGAACCTATCTTGTAGATTTCTGGTTTTTGACTAAGATATTGTGTTTTCTGTACACTGGCAGCACTCAGCTCAGGCTTTTCCCTGGGTAGGCAGAAATCCACATCTTGGAAAGGAATTCACATCTTGAAAATATCACTGAGCCCAGGTAAACAATCCCTGCAGAAATGCTTCTGACATCTACAGCAAGAAAATGCAAAATATCATCAACAGTATGTTTTAAAATCAGATCCTGAAATAGCTGCCTAAACTTCAATCCAAATTCTATACTGAAGTGGAAGTTCTGCAACAGTTTTTTCTCGGTGTTACTTTACCAGCTGCTTGTTCAGCATGCTGACTGTTTTTGACCCTACTCTGAGACACATAAATCTTCCCTAGTTCTGTCCAGGGAACACAGGCCCCTGATTCACTGCCAGATACAGTGGCAGCCATGCATAAAATTCTTTCCCCTTTGAGAGTCATGCGTTTAAAAGTAGCATGTCTGTGCCTGTTACTGGATATACCTTTTGGCTGGATAGAACTGTGGGAGGCAGGAAATGAATTGTAGGGAAGTTCATTCTGACAGTTCATTCAAGCTAGATTTTTTTCACAATTTTTTTTCAGGCCACAGACCTTGAAGAAAAGCCAAAAGAGAATCACTATGACTCAACTTGTATTCTTTTTTTTAGGGCTGTGCTTTGTTTTGGGAGGTTAGCAATTCTGTCTAATCCTTCAGTGTATCATTGGTCAGTTGGCTTGGTGCTGGCATCTGTCATGTGGTGTAAGTAGCTGTTAACTTAGGGAGTTTCCTTAGTATCATTAGTGTTTTTATGGAGGGGTTGGGTGGAATGTTCTTACTTTTTGTTTATTCGATCTCTTTAGTGGCTGATCCTTTTCTAGAGGCTAGAGGGGATTGACATGTTGTGGAGTAATTCCTAGAATCGTAGATCCAGGCAAAAGAGAGAAGGATGAATCCCTTGACTGGAGTGCAGCTGCTGATGGTACCTCCTATTCATAAGAGACAAACAAGGAATGAGGGGTGGAGGTGTTTCCTTCTACATCTAGAACTGGATGGAGTGTGAAGAGTTGTCTCTGAAGAGCAGCCATGAGCAGGTTGAAAGCTTGTGGGTAGGAATCAGAGACCAAGGCAACAAAGGGAACCTATTGGTCTGTGTCTGCTACAGGCTTCCTTTGATCAGGCAGCATCATGTTCACAGGCTCTTGTCCTCCCAGGGGGCTTCAACCACCCCAGCATCTGCTAGAAAAGTAACACAACAAGCTGTAGGCAATCCAGGAAACTCTTATAATGCATGGAGGATAACTTCCTGACCTAGGTAAAAGACAGCCCTCACAGACGGGTGAGTTACTGATGGTCGTCAGCGCAAGTGAGCTCATTGGTGGCATCAAAACTAAAGACAACCTGGGCTGCAGTGATCCCTCACTGGTGGAGTTTGCATTCCTTAGGGACATGGATCAGGTGAAGAAAAAAGTACCCTGAAGCTTAAGAAAGCAATATTTCAGCTCTTCAAAAGAATTAGTCAGTAAGACCCTCTGGAAAACTGTCCTCAGGGACCAGGGAGCAGAACAGAGCTTGCGGATCTTTCCATAGAGCAGGGGAGCTCTTGGTCCTCAGGCGTAAGAAATCAGGAAAGGAAGGGAAGAGCTCAGTTTGGCTGAGTAGGCTGACCAAACTAAAGCTCAAGAAGCAAATGCACAGGGAAGCAGGGACAGGTGCTGCTGACACACCTGAGGGATGGGATACTATCCAGAAGGACCTATACAGTCTTAAGAAGTGGGACTACAAGAACCTAATAAGATTCAACAAGGCCAAGTGCAAGGTTCTGCATATGGGTCAGGACAACCCAGACATAAGTACAGACTGGGAGAAGACTGACGAGAAAGACTTGAGGGTTCTGATGAATGAAAAACTGGATATGAGCCACAGTATGCACTTGTGATGGCCAACCACATACTGGCCAGCATCAAAAGAGGAATTGCTAGCAGGCTGAGGGAGGTGATTCTTCCCCTCTACTCTGTCCTTGTGAAACCCCACCTGGAGCACTGCTTCAAGGTCTGAGGGCTTCAACATATGAAGGACATAGGGAGCAAGTCCAGATTAGGGCCACAAAGATGGCGAGAGTGGTGGAACACCTCTCCTATGAGGAAAGGCTGAAAGAGCTGGGGTTGTTCAGCCTGGAAAAGAGAAGGCTCCAGGAAGACCTCATTGAAACCTTCCAGTATTTAAGGGGGCTTATAAGAAAGATGTGGACAGACTTCTTATAAAAGCATGTTGCAAAAGAAGGGGTAAAGGTTTTAAAGTAAAAAAAGGGTAGATTTAGACTAGGTAAGAGGGTGTTGAAACACTGGAACAGGATGCCCAGAGAAGTGGTGGATGCCACATACCTGGAAACATTCAAGGTCAGGTTGGGTGGAACAACCTGACTGAGCTGAAGATGTCTGTGCTTTTTGAAGAAAGAATAGGACAAGATGACTAGATGATCTAAAGGTCCCTACCGACATAAACTATTCTATGATTCTAAGGCAAAGGGCTGTTTAAAAATAAAAATGAAGCAAATTTTTAACATCAAGAGAAAAAGGAATGTGACAAGTCTGGATGTTACCATTTGGATGGTGGTCTTTCAGACTGATTTAGGAGAGAACTCTCCTAATCAGCATTACAAAAGTCCTTTACTGGTAGTGGTGACATTAGGGTCTTTAGTGCTTCTTTGCCAACACACAGAAATAAAAATTTGATAACTGCTGAAGTTACTGCTATACAGAGATATCAATAGCCCCAAATCAGATAGATTAGGTTTACTTTATTCTATAGAAAATAGACTGCAAAAGAAATATTGCTGAGCTAGAGACAGAACTTTTGTTTATGCAGTAGAAATGTAGGAAGAGACAATGAATGAACTGAAGATTTGAAAAGTCTCAGATCTAAGTCACTATTCCATTTTGTAGTGGATATTAAAAATACCATCTTGTGCCAAAATCTCTGATTGTGAAATACTGTTCCATTGCCATATCCTTCAGAACGCAGTATGTCCCGTAAGGGACGAGAGCTGAACATTACTTCAAGACTAAAGAGAGAGACTGAAAATATTAAACAGATAAATTGACCTTCTGCTTCAGACTTTAAAAAATACAAATAGGACGAGCATCTTTACAAAGAAAGGAGGATAATAAACATTTCTGGAGCTGCTATTTGACCAAAGGATAAAAGAAGAGATAGATGTAGGTGCTGTCATTAAGTGTGGAATCTGGATTCAGCTCCTAGCAGGCTGACATACTTTTATTTTCAGAAATATGTTAAAGTCATCCAAAAGAACCAGAGTCATGTAACTGGCTTGAAAATATGATTGATGTAGCTCTTTGAACTCAAGAGCTGATAAAGAAAGGGAAGAGAAGGCTGTTGCCAGAACATGAATCTCAGTTCACTAGTAGTTCAAATAAAGACTAAGAACTAAAATATTAATATAAAGGCCTCAATAATTAAAAAGAAAAATGTGATGTCTCACTAATCAATGGGAAACACAATGTCTTGGAAAAACAAAGCATGTCAGTAGGTGTCTAACTCATATAGAATATTATCTAGAGTGTTTGAATTTGTCACCAGAGTGCAAAATTATTCAAGATCTGTTATAAATGTGTCTTCTCTAAAATAAAAATACCCATATATGGCCTTTTGCTTAATGCTGCAGTTTAATACTATAAAATAGCTTTATAGTACTGGGCAAAAGCAGGGGTTTTTGGTTGTATGCCAGCAATGTCATAACCTTGGCAATTAATTTGAAATATGTCTAGTTAACTTTCCTTGACAAAAATCTGCTGTGCATCTGTAAGTCTCTCTCCACATCCATTCAGACACAGTGGTGGCCTGATGCTGTACTTATAAAACATGCAGATCTTTCTTAATGACACTCCAGAAACAGATCCTTACACAAAATTAAGAAAAAAACCCTCACCCCTCTTAATTGTTTCTGTCAATCATATTCTTTTTAAACATGAAGGAAATTGTAAAGGAACAAATATGTTCCTCAACATATTTCCCATAGAATTTTATATTTCTAATAGAATTTCATATGAAGCTTAAAGACCAGTTGAGGAAGTTATCTCTGCTTTAATGGACACGATACTCACTTCTAAAGCGTTCTTGTCATGGCAACTTCTCAAAAAGCTATTAGTGTTGGTATATCCACTTTTTATCATATGTCTTGGAAAGGACACTGTTTTTTCCCCGAGCACATTGAAAGCCTGTTTTTCATCTGGCTCTGAGTTTGGTAAGCACCAGTTATTAGATTGATAACTGTTGTCCTAAAAGATAACACTTACTGTGCTGACTGATTGCCAGTGACAAAAAAACCCACAAAACAAACCAAAAAAACCTACCAAAGAGGCCACCAAATTCCTCTACTGACGTAGGTATCATCAAATGCTTCAAATGACCTGAGCAATCATTAGTATGGTTGCCAAGTTGAGAAAGAGTGAATGGCTTCGTTTTTATTTCTCAGATTTTCCAGAGACTTCTGAATATTGGACACTCATTTCCTATAGTGAAAATTACTACAGTAATTTCCTGCCTATAGTGAATGCAGTCTCATATTAGGCACTGCAGAGTTCTGTTTTATTTTCCCTTTATTAATCAGTTAATGAAGTTACAAGAATAGCAGGGGAAGAAGCAGAAATTATAGTTTCTTCGATACAAGGAAGACAAAGTAAAAAAGCTTTTGAGAAAACAAACTGCTGTCTGAATTCAGTGTATGGCTTAGGCAATAATACTAAGTACCCATTGTGACAGTTTTTCCTTTTACCTTGAGTCCTGTTCAGTCACTTTGCACAACGATGATGTGAGTGATGGCTTATCTTCAGGTCAAGCAAAATGTTAGTTTAAAGTGAGAAGAATGAAAGAATTTAAATAATATCATATATTTGTAGGACTACTTTCAAAAATCTTTAACTTATGCTTACAGTGTTGCAAATGTTATCAACCCCTAGTCTGACCATGGGTCTCATCTTACTTCTAAATAAATGCTATAGCCCTGTACAGAGCCTAGTAATGTAATAGGCAATAAGCCAAAAGTGAAGAATAGTGGCTGGGACTAGAACCAGGCCTTTCACTTGGAAACAGATGGGGATCACATTGAAAGAAATATAGTAAGAAAGAATGAAAGAAAGAAACAAACAAAAAAAAACTCCCCTAGGGCTATGAGGTACAGTAAAAAAATGTAAGTAAAAAAACCCTTCAAAAAAACCTAAAAACCACAAAGCCAGACCCCAAAACTCAAACCTAATTAAATTTTTTTTTATCTTTCTTTTCTGATGTACATTTAAACACTGTCATGACCCTTCACATTAAATACATTGACTAGACATTCAATTTTACATGCAAAAAATTCCTCTCTAGTTTAGATCTAGCCATGAAACATTTTGAAATTGTTGTAGCTTTTACACTTATATTTGATTAAATGTAATTAAAAACTAATCACATTCAACTGATGGGCTTTGAAATGTTAAACATAACTAGTATATGATTGCATAATGGAATAAATTTGAAAAGTAAAATTAGTAAGTTTTTCAAGCAAACATGGATAATTCTGGTTTGTTTTTCTGTTCTGTCACTGATATTTTTAGATCTGTTTACTGTAATCAGTGCCCTAGATATCTACCTTGTTAAATCAGGGTGAAATTTATCTGATTTAGCTCCAGTGTTGGTACATCCTTACTTGAGACAACGTGTTGTTGCTCTGCTTTGCTGTTTCTTGTATAAAAAAGAAAATGCGGATTTTAGAAAATATCTATTGATACAAATCACAATTAATAATGAAATATGCAACAGATGGTGAAACTTATAATCATTCTATCAGACTAATAGTATACTGTCTTTGTTTTGGAATTTGCTTTTCCCAAAAGATGCTGTTGGGCTGAAGCCATATTGACAGCTGGTGTGTTCCTAATGTAGTTAGTTTGATATACCTCATCTATTAAATTCTGTGCATTTTCCAAAATAACAGACGAGAAGTGCAATTGACCACCTGGGAAAATGCATCTTCAGTAGAAAGCTTAAAATGGTCTTTACTTGTGTGGGATTGTAGAGCTATGTAATGCTTTTCTATTTTGGGTGACATCATAAACTACTAGCATTTTATCTGCCTTCCAAAAGTACAGTAGATTTTGTACACACATAATGATCAAAAATAAACTCAGGACAAGTAACAGATGCTATAGCTATCATGCTTTTGGAAAACCATGACATGCTTATCAGCTTCTCTCTTCAGATGTGGTATTTAAGAATCATGTTGCAGAGTGTACTAGTTTGAAAACAAACCAGTAGGAGATTGCAAGTCAGAATTATAATTTAATAGGAAAATTAAAATAAATGCAATAGTACAAGAACACTGACAGAGTCAGGATATAACCTGACACCCTGTTAGTCAGGGTGGTGGTAGCAGTCCAGATGAAGTGGTCCTGTTGAAGTGGTGATCCTGTACAAGGGTCTGGTTTTCACCTGAAGGCTCAATGATAGCTCCTGTCCTTTGGGAATCCAGTAGGTAAGGTCTCCTTGTGCTGTTCCAAACCCCAGATTATATCTAGGTGGGAATGCTTGGCTCCTTCCCTGTGGGCAGAGCATCTCACAGAGGGCTGATATAATTCTATGAGTCATGCGAGGGATCCTTGATGGCCCATTAAACAGAGATAGCTCCCAGAGGGAGTTATCAGGGATGAGTCATGGTAGGAGATAACAAACACTGCCCCACCTGCTTTAACAGCTTGAGAAGATGATAATAGAATACATGCTTTTGGTTACATCATACATTGGAACCTAAGACACGGAGGCTGAATTATAAGTCTCAGTAAGTATTGCTGTAAAGTGAGTATGGAATTTATCCTGCAGAAAGCTGTATAAGAGATAGACATTTAAAAGAATCAGTAATTTTTCTCTCAGGTAATGTACAGTGATATATTTACCAGAAAACATTGTGCTGGTTTGTTATGGTATTTTTTTTCCTAAATGAATGCACCACTGCATGTTATTGATCCCATTATTAAAATAAGGAATCAAAATTTTTTATAGTTTTGAAAACATGCAAAGTAAAATTTGTTACATTGTACATAATTTAGATTTGGTCATATTCAAAATTCTCTGACTTTTGAAAGTAAACTATTTTCAAGGGTTTTTCAGTTAGTTTATTGATGATGCATTTTTAAATATTTATATTCATATATTCTATCTATCTATCTATCCATCTATCTATCTATTCATATATACAATAAACGTATGTAATTCTTCATTCAAAAGGCTAGTCCCACCAGCGGGCAAGCCTCTACTACTCAGCTTCCTCAGCTTTTCCAATTATATATCCAGGATAGGAATTTTTTGGAGAAGGATACAGGAAAATACACAAGGCATTGGACTGGTATCATACATTGGAAAAAACAACTGGTTCACCAAAGCAACACCTACTGAACTGTTGACTCTTGTGTGGGGTGGTGAACCCATGACTGAGGGACACAATTTTTCTGAGGATCAGTCCCAAAGTAAGATGCTAACCCTACTCATTCTTCAGGGAAGCATCTGAAGATTAGACAGAGAAGTGTGCTGGGGAGACCAGTGGCAGGACATACTGCTGGAGCAGGAGTGTGAGCTGCGACTGAACATGGGTGGGGAAAGATGATCTTGGATTGTGGGAATAGAGTAGCTAGTGTTTTTTAAAGCTGAAAAGCTGTTTGAGTAGCTGGGACCTGGGAGTTGTTCTTGGGACATGTAACCAATAACAAGGGGAAGAAAGACTGTGCATGAATTAATGTATCGCTCCTGTGGGGGGATGTTTGTTTTGATACCGGAGGATCAATCACAGTTAGTGCAGGTGAAATGGAAAGAAAGATTGTCTGGTGAACCTCGCTTGAATTTTAGAGCTAGATGTTATGCTAAGGAAGTACAAAGTCTGTAAGAAAGGGGGTTGTTTTGCTATTTAGGGCTCACTTTCATTATTATGTTGTGAGGTGCAGGTGGGGGAAGAGAAGGAAAGATTAGTACTGGAACAAGCCAGTAACACAGAAAATAAATGAAACAATCAGTAAACTGATGAAATCAAGGCCTTTTACATAACTAAATTATCAAGGCATTCTAGAGAAATTATTATTAAAATTAATGTCAGCAAAATCAGAGTCAGTGAATGGGTAAGGTTGGAAGAGAGTACAGTGAGTCATCTGGTCCAACCTCCCTGTTCAATATGGAACTATTGCCAAATACAGCAATAAAATATAAAGAGTCTGATAATTAAGCTCTTATGCTATCCAAAGTTTACCCATGAAAGTAGTTTTCTAAGAGAATGATTTACTCAAGTAAATATCAATAGGAGTTAGAACTGAATAATGTGGTCCTGAGTAACTGTATACTATTTAAAAAAAACCAAACCAGCGTTTCCTTTTGTGAATATAACCTAAACCTTCTGCTTAAGATATTTCAAGAGAGACCCAGAACTCATATGACAGTCTTATTATTTGATGGATGTTGAAGGGATATGCTTATTTATTTTGCATTTCCCTTGACAAAGGCTGTGGCAAAACTGCATGACTAGTTCCTCACTGCTGTGCTTTCTTCTCTCAGTTCTCTGCAGCACTATGCAGCACTCTTACACTAAAGCAATAGTTTGAAGTATCATTTTTGTCCCAAAGGATATCTTTATTTAAAGGCAGAAATCTGTTTTACTCCTTCATATTGCTATCTGAATAGGCTAATACAATGAAACCGTCTGGAAGGTAGGGATGAGGTGGGGTGCTTCAGGTCAAATGTTTCATATAATTTTCCTTTAATTTCAGTCCTTCAAAATTTTGTTACAAAGAGTAAAGATATCTAAGTAATACCTGAAAAGACTTTTGAAATATCATTATACTTCTGTCATACATAACATTTTAATAAATATAGCTGTTATCTTCTGAACAAAGAGTAATTCTGTTCTAACCATGTATTTTATTAATAAACTAATACTTTAAATATTAAAAATAATTTTAAAATGTACTTTTTCCATCCTGAATTTTTTTAAATTTCATTACCTACTGTCTTTATAGGACATACATCTCCACTGATTCCACTTATGCAAAATAACATTTTTGTCATTTCTTTTGAAATATTTTTCT
This sequence comes from Rhagologus leucostigma, assembly GCA_013397725.1. NCBI lineage: Eukaryota > Metazoa > Chordata > Aves > Passeriformes > Rhagologus > Rhagologus leucostigma. The sequence goes on along the minus strand of VZTD01010888.1, from coordinate 143,848 downwards.
AGGTAAGTTAAAAATCAGAGCGTAATATTGCATGGGTGTAATCAAAATGATACTGAGTGGCATGCTTCTGCTTTCACTTGTATCCATCCAGTATTAGGAGCTTATTGCAGTGAAGAGAAATGTAAATTAAGAACATTTAGAGCTGCAAAAATAAAACACCTAAGAAAGAAAAAAGGTTGGAATCCAATCCACAGTCTCTTAGGATTAATAACCTAATATAGTAAGTAGTGCTCAGACATTATGGAGGCACTCAGATACTATGGTGAAGACTGCCAATATGTGAACCTGTGTCAATGGATGATGGAAAACACTTACACATTAGATCTGTCACCTCCCTGAGTATAAACAGTATCCAACAGTTTTGTGAGTAGACTGTCTAATAAGTTCTTTATTCACAACCATCTAGCAAAAAGAATCAAAATTGCATGGATATGATTACATTGAAGTGAGTATGGAAAAAGATGGCTTTCAGGTACTTTAATGAGGAACTTAGGATGCAAGCTTGGGTGGATGGATTGTTAGATAGATCAACAGTTATTCATCCCTCTCTGAAACACAGCTTATTGTGATGAAGATTAAAGTGCATGCGTTCTCCCGCNCTAGGACATTGACCAATCCCCTTAAAGTGTGGATGGCAAAAACCAATTAACTTACGCCATTTCATACACTTTTGCAAACTAACATATAAAAAGCCTTTGAGAAATCATTAAAGGGGGCTTTTGCCTTGTTTCCTTGTAACCCTGTGCCTGGACTTTGTGTTGTTTCTCTACTCATCTGTGGGGAAAACAGCAACAGGTGAATTTTAGCAAAGTATAAGTACTCAACAAAGCATTAAAAAAAAAAAAAGGCGGCTTATTTTACTATTTAAAATCTGTGCCTTTTCCCTCTAGCATAATGACACCACTGCAAAGTAGGTACAATATAAATGTGCATATATCACAAAAACACATTTGGAAATTTCATTTAAATCCTAATAATTCTTTTTCTTATGAACAAAAATACTAGGCCTAATACTTCACTGCATTGCTCCAGGTTTTTTGGATTTTGTCTTTTTGATTTCCCATTCTGTATTTCATATTTGTTTTAGTATTGGCTTATAGGTATTTTTTGTTTCTTTGTTTTCCATAAGAAAGGCTCACAAATGCTCTTTGCTGCACTTGATAGGATTGCATCAAGTTTAAAGACAGAGTACTGCAATATTATGTTGAGTTATTTCAATGTCCTTTCTAAGGAAAGCAGAAAAAATAATGATATTGGACACCCTTCATTAAGGCATCTCTAAGGTGCCTACATATAGTAGCAAGGATCTAACTGCGGTTTTAATAACAGAGCTACTTAGGGAAATATCACCATTCGCTTTCCTACCTCTTACAATCTTCGCCTAGGGTTCTGCTCCTGGCCATTGTCAATGACTGATTTTCAACACACCATAGTAAGTGAGCTTCTCTGACACAAATAAAGCCCCAATTTGTGCAATTAGTATTATGTTCTTCATGGCACAAAATGAGCTTCATCCATTCCACCTGTGTCCAGTCCCTACTGATTATCAGATGTGGCTAATATCAGACACAATGCTGGATTTAAAGTCATCCTTATTTTGAGAATAGAAGCAGCTGAGGTGGAAGTACTCTCAGCTACTGAAGGGGAAATTAAAATCATAACTGCCTAGCATGGGTAACTTGTGGCCAAGGAAACATCTGGCTGGAAGAAGAAAAGCCAGAGGCAACACAGTTACCTGTAAGGGAGTGATGTTTACCTTGGTGATAAGAAAAGAAATCATCACAGCATTGTGTTGTAGCCATCCTGGTACGCAAACACTCAGGGGCCACGTTTGGGCAGCAGGTGTGGTGATGAGGATGGACCAATGCCAGACTGAGGCATCCTATGTTATCACCTACCGAACTGATGCTGGACTGATGTTGGTGCAAGAGTATATAAGGAATCGGCTTGTGACATAAGTTTGCAGACTCCTTATAGAACTGCTAATAACAGTAAGACTCCATCCAGTGAATTGTTCATTAGTATATTTTTAAATATGTATTTAGGTAAAAATGTCTGTTTACTTTGCCTCAAAGAGTAATTTCTGAATGTAGTCCTAGCTGCCAAGGGACTCTCATTTTTTTTTCTCAATAAATAACAGGAAGCTGTGTTTTTTCTCCAGCTTTTTGTTTACTTATTGTGGCTTCTCTGCCAGAGGTTACTCTGATGACAGAGTCAGCAGAGCAGCATTTGGGCTTTCCCTACAGAACTGAGTTGCAACCTGTATAGAAAAAGAAGCAATTGCACAGTATTCTCATTTAATATCCCTCACATGAGCTATCTATCCCTTTTGCAAAAAGGAGTGAAAATTTTCTTTTATTTCAGAATAAATACTGTCAGTTGATTAGGAAGCCGAAACTTTTTCTTAGGTAGCTGAATAGAGAAAATTTGCACTAACTAGCTATAGGCATAGCCACAAACAAATAAAAAGAAATATTTTATGTTTTTGGAGACCTTCTAACCAATCTCAGACTTTATGTATGTTACCTACCTTCCTTACACATCCTTCCACAATGCATTATTTTTCTTCCATTTAATGCAAAACTTAGGTCCCCACCAGTTTTAGAGCAAGGAATCAATACCCAGAAGTAGAATGAAAATAAATAGTTCGATAATAAAAAAAACAAAAGGGAAGGAAAAATACCTGGTCAATCAGTATATTTTTGTGGGAGAGATATGTTTCATTTGATATGCCACACACACAACTCACACATACACAAATAGTGAGAAAAATGATTTAAAGATACTGAGTAGCTTGACACATATACATATGTCTATATACAAAGAAAGAAAAATCAAGAATATCAGTAAGATCATGAGCTGAATTTTCCATCAGTTATCAAGTTGTGATGAATGCAAGGACAACATTTCTTAATGACTGCAGTAAAGAATTTTAAAATTATAAAAATTGTCTACATCCAGTAGAAAGTCATATTGCATCAGCACCATGTTAACATTCCATTAGTTAAGTTATACACAGAAAAAACCCAAGAAAATATGTAAACCACAATACCAAAAGAAGTGGACTAGAGTAATTTAAAAATCTTTAAATCTTAGTATTTGGCTTACTTTCTACTCCTTCTTTTGAGCCCTGACTGCAGTCTAAGAATAGCTTACAAGTGCTGCTGAGTCTGGACATTTGGATTGTGAAGTGTCAAAAGTGAAAGTGTTTCATTTGGCATTGTGAAAATCTTAGAGGTACCAATTTACTACGCTCAGAAGTGACTGAAGAAAAATTTTTTTATCTTATTTTTATTCTACTGCTCTCTCTTCTTTAATCCTCCCTAATCCACTCAAAAAATTATCAGCTAGGATTTTGCCCATGTCAAGTTTCTGAACTGAGGGTGGTTTTACTCTAGCTTTGTTCTCAGAAGCGTGACAGCCCTTGGATCACTTCTGCAGCAGGAATTGAATTTTTTCCCTACTCTCATAACTCAGAGAGAATTGCAAAAGGATTTTGGATTAAAGCCACAGAAGGATTTTATCAACCAAATCTTTCCTTACCATTTCAAGAAGATTCCCCACTCAGATGCTGTCTGACCCGTAGATGTTGATGCATATAAAACTTAAAATTACCTACATGGCTAAAGACTTGCTGGCAGGGCCCAAATTCCTAACCCCAAGCAGGTGATTGAGCACTGCTGCAATACAGAAACTAGATCTCATACAGAAATAAAAAGACATACTCTAGCTTTTGGCACTGTAAAGATCATCCCTAAAAATCCCACGAGTATTGGACATATAACTTGAAAGAATTTCTTGAAATACTAAAACCAGATTTCTCCTGTCATAGTCAATTATCTGATATATAAACATAATTTTAAGCTGGTTTTATTCCTGCCACTTCTTCAGATCTCACTTGCTGGTGATTAGGAGCCTTTGTTTAATTTCCTGTGTTTCTTCTTGGTGAATTTACAGCTACTTGTTTATTTGCCAGCATGAATTAGCTCCTTGGTGTCCTTGTACATTTGCAAATACTAACTTTACCCTTTTTTCTTCTTTTCAATAAAAAATACTCCTAGAATGTATGTTTGACTGAGGCCTGAACCCAAGAGCTTACCTTTATCTACGCTCCCTAACATGAAATCCTTACAGGCCTGAGGTGCTGATTATACTGTGCTGTGTTGTAGCCTCATCTGTGCCAAGCTGGGGATCATGCTGATAAACACCATAGCCAGAATGGTGAATAATTAAAAAAGCTATGATTGAGGACTGTTTAAAAAACTTTTGTTCTCTAACCATCTGTTTAGGCAGCTGTTAATTATCCCAATACCATGCCGTTCACTGTCAAAAAGTCTCAATGAAAAGGCAGTACTGTTCAGGCTTGGTATGGGGACTGTTTAACATCTTTGTCATGGCATGAACAGTGGTTTTGAGTGTACCCTCAGCATGTTTGATTACACCAAGTGCAGTGCAGTCAACAATCTGAAGGAAGGAAATACCACCCGGAGCTAATAGCACATGCTTGAGCAGTGGACCTGTGTGAACATCATGAAGTTCAACAAGGCCACATACAAGGTCCTGTACATGGGTTGGAGCAGTCCCAAGCAGTAGTACAGGCTGTGCAGAGAACTGAGAGCAACCTGAGGCAAAGGACTTTCAGGTGTTGGTTGCTAAAAAGCACAATGTGGCCAGGTAATGTGCATTTGCAGCCCAGAAAGCCAAACCCATCCCGGATTGCGTCAAAAGAAGTGGGGCCAAGAAGTTGAGGGAGGCGATTCTCCCCCTCCACTCTCATGAGATCCCACCTGGGGCACTGCATCCAGTTTTTGGGCCCCAGCATAAGAAGGATGTGGACCTATTGGAGCAAGTCCAGAAGAGGGCCACAAAAATTATCTGATGACTGGAGCACCTCTCCTTTAAAGACAGGTGGAAAGAGTTGGAGTTGTTGAGCATGGAAAAGAGCAGCCTTTCAGTATCTAAAAGGGGCCTACAAGAAAGCTGAAGAGGGACTTTCTACAGGGGCATGTACTGCTTGCAGAAGTAGAAATGGCTTCAAACTGAAAGAGGGTATGTTTAGACTAGATATTAGGAAATTCTTTGTTATGAGAGTTGATATATAGAAACAGGTTGCCCATAGAAACTGTGAATACCTCATTCCTGTAAGTATTCATGTGGGATACAGCTTGGAGCAACTTGGTGAAGTGTAATATGTCCCTGCACATGGTAGGGGGACTGGAACTAGATGATCTTTAAGGTCCCTTCCAATTCAAACCATTCTGTGTTTCATTGCTCCATACCAGGTACAGAGGATAAGAGGAACATTCCCATGGCAACTTATTTTAGAAGGTTCTATTAATCTTTTATTTCAGGTTGAGACTGATGACCACTAGTATAATCAGCTCTGCTATAGTCAGGTGGAATTTGATGCTGATGGCTGGCTTCAACAACATCTATCCACCGAGAGGTAATAAGAAGTGGTCTCAGCTGTGGGAAACAGCTGCAAACAGATCCTGCATGCAAACAGGTGGCCTTTAATTGCACACAGAGTAGAGAAAATGAAGCGTTCACTCTCAGGTGTTCACTGGAAGTAAGCAGTAATGATTGCTGCTTTCAGGTGGGTGGTGAGAGGCCCTAAGTCTAGTGTTTGTCATTGAGTGCTTCTCCCCTGGAGTTAGCCCATCTGACTGCAGATGAAAGAGGCTGCTGCCTTTTAGGGAGCTCTGCAACAGCCACCTCTCTGCTCACCTGGGTACTTAATGTGTTCTCGTTTATATTCAAAGACAGTTGCCCAGGAACTTTACAAAGCCAACATCATTTCTTGATCACTGCAGCTGTGAGATATTCTTGCCCCTCTTCCAATCTGTAGGCATCTTCACAAGCTATTTGGTGGGCCAAAAATGCATGTAGTATTACAGAAAAGATCCTTACTACATACAGTGAAATTAATAATTCCTTTATTCAGTAAGTAAAACCTAGTCTGACAAATTATAGGATTATTTTTCCACTTTTATTATGTCACACTGGCATTCTGTAGACTTTTAATGACTAATATATGCAAACTTCTCTGTTTCTCAGCAGTTTTCAGCTAATGAGACCACAACTTCTTGAAGATTTTCTTCTCATTAGTTCCTAAATGAAAGGTATTTTAGTCTCCAATGTTTATTCAATTTCTATTGCTGTATTTCTCAACTAAAAAAAATTCTTCCTCCCAATGTAACCTATCAGAAAAATTTATCAACACATACATAAATTTTGTGCCAAGAAAATTAAAAAGAAAGCTGTATTGCATCACTCTATGGACATTTCTTGAGCAGTTCCATAGCTAGGACATATAATTTTGCGATTTCTGATTAAAATATCATGACCTTGACCTGTCAGTGCCAGATTTTAGCCTATTCGTAGCCTGAGCTGTGTGTCACTGGTTTAACCCCTGTGCCATGGGCAGTGACTGCTGGCTCCCCTGCTCCAGCTTCCACTCTAGAGTGGCCCCACTGGGGACACACACTGCTCTCCAACCCCCCAAACCGTTTTCTGCCAAACAAAATCCCTCTGTGTGAATGGGGCTGGGGGACACTGACAGGCTGCAGTGGGAGAGGAAAGTGAGCTGTGATTAAAAAAACTAAGAAAACTAAACCAAGAAAACTCACATCCAGGCAAGAGGAAACCTCTCCATGATGACTACCATAGGCCTCCTTGCAGAGACCTCACAATGCTGAAAATGTGCTGCATGCCTCCTACACCACCTAAAACCATCCTTCTTAAAATACAGAGAAATATTAGAATGACGAGCACACTACCTGGGGAAAGGGATAGATAATGGCATGTTTGTCATATATAGCAACTGCTACCTTATTATTACTGGTAAGGTTTATATTGTATTGATTAGATAATTTGGAAAGTGAGTGTTAACATTATTGTAGCTGGACCAATAATAATGTTTATTGCATTTTGTCTACACTGGTAAAACTTTTAAGAAGACTGAAAATGAATTCTCAGCTTCACATATATGTTATACTCCTCTTTTTCTTTTGTCCATAAGAATGTTTCAACTGTTAACAGCTTTACAAGGTGTTCATTTTAGTAGCCCTCTTTCATTATGATGTGTCCATGAATACTCTTCAGTTAACTCTCTCCCTATACTCAGTTTCTCTTTCAGTCCCTATCTCCACCTTCACTCACCTTTTCCTATTTGGCACCTTTGCAAGTATATATCTGAAATCCAGACTGCTTAGATCTGCTGTCTTCTTTTCTTTTATAGAAGATCAGCAGTGGCCTTCAAATATGAATGAAAGTGGTCAGGTGTGATCCACATTCATTAATCTTTATGCCATTTTTCATTTATGTCTCCAGCCTTTTGTTCCAATCTTTTCTAAAGCAGGAGCATACAACTCAGCTGAGTGGTCAAGTTCCAAAGAACTTTGACTTATTAGACGGAATATGTCTGTAGTTCTTAGTGATCTCCTTCAATCTCTGCTGGATATTGTCATGCCTATACATCTCAGTTCCTTTCAGGATTCACTCGACTTGGCCTTCATACCTTCTTTTCTGCCTGCAAGACAGAAAACAGGGAAAACTGGAAAGTGGAGAAGGAAAGGCAAACAACACACGCAACATTTGGAAGTCGTACTTCCAAATACTAAGAGCATCTGCTGTCACTTGGCTTGTTCAGCCTGGAAAAGAGGAGACTGAGGGGAGACCTTACTGCAGCATACAGCTTCCTCACAAGAAGAAGGGGAAGGGCAGACACTGATCTCTTCTCTGTGGTGACCTGTGACAGGACCTGAGGGAATGGCTTGAAGTTGTGTCAAGTCAGAAGAGGTTTAGATTAGATGTCAGAAAAATCTGTTTCTTCACCTGGAGGGTGGTTGGGAATTGGGACGGGCTCCCAGGGAAGTGGTCACAGCACCAAGCCTGACACAAGTTCATGAAGCATTTGAACAATGCTCTCAGGCACATGGTGTGATTCTTGGGCCTGTCCTGTGCAGGGGCAGGAGTTGGACTTCGATGATCCTTGTGGGTTCCTTCCAGCTGAGGATATCCTATGACTCTAGATTTTTTTTCATTAATTTGCTGATCTAATGGGAAAACTCAGCTCATGTACTTTAGTCTAATCAGTAGAGAAACAATTTTTCAATATATTAACATCAACTGCCCACCAATAAAAGCAGAACAAAACATACACCACAATACTTTACACATAAAATGTTATCAAACACCTACAGATTTATGTACTGTAACTCTTCTATAACTCATCCTGGAAAACAGCAATCAACATAGACACTGGCTGAAATATAACCCACCTAGTGTGTAGGTGAGGGTCCACCACATGCAGATTGTTCTGTGAAGATGTGGATGCACTAGCTGAGCAGGTACCTCTGCCACTGCTAGCACGCCACTAAGGCATCATCTGCGGGCAGGACAGACACTCAAAGTAGACGTGGCCCCACACTGTTACTGTGGTGTAGGCAAGTTGCAAGCTGTTTCTGCATCCCGAAGGAAGTGCTGAGTCTGGTCAAGGTAGAGCTGGGGACACCACAGGTAATGCCCTGCGGTACCCAGCCAGGATCGCTGCTCCTCATCCTGCTCCAAGGCCTCTACCCCCACCTTTTACAAATTTCTTTTTTTGTTTTATATTTCTTTCATGTTGAATCTTTTGTACCTCTTTGCAATTCCCTGGTTAATAATTAAAACCTCCTCTCAGTTTTGCATGTTTGATTTAAACATGCACTCTTGCACTTACATTTCTATCTCAGAGTGGACTCCGCACTCCTGTCGTACACAAATGGAAAATATATAGTTTTGTTTTAAGCAATGGACTGCAGGCCACATTTGGTCTATTTTACTACCAAGGGCAAACCGAGTTGTCTGATGTTTCTTAAATGTAAGTGGCGTATTTCCTATTCTAGAATCACACAGCACTAGCCCTGGTTCAGCACACACATTAAAGATCATTGCTTGCTATAACTGTGATTGTGTGTGTTCCAATTCTTACAATACTATAGGATTGACATTTTCAGTCTCCTCAACTGAAAAATATATTTTTAAAAGCTTAAATTCTATTCTCATTACATATGTGATAATTTTATTTGTTCTTTTGTTTATGAACTCAGTATCCCACTTGTCTTTGCTGTGCAGTTCTCCTTACTAAAATCTGTTGATTCGGGGGGTATTCTTGTGGGGTGCCATGACCTTCCAAATCGACTCCAGCAGAAAGTCACTCA
>VZTD01010888.1:50211-132489 GCA_013397725.1 Rhagologus leucostigma | reverse complement strand
AGACACAGCTCCCACGGCAACGGTGCTGGACACGCGGTGAGTGGGCACTCAGATGGGAGGACCAGGACCCTGGACAGGGTTGCGGTGACCGGCTGGATCAGGGCAGCAGGGCAGGCACTGATTGGCATGGCAGGGTTGGAAGCAGCCAGCTTAGGCAAGGACGCGGGGCAAAGTGGCAATGTGGCGGTCAGGGATGCAGGAAGGCAGGACAGATGTGAGGGCGAGCAAGCGAGGGCAGGAGAGCCAGAAGGCAGGCTGGGGCCAGGGCAAAGGAGTGAGCAAGTGGGCCAGCAAATGACCAGTAACGAGCCCCTGGCAAGCAGCAATGCAGTTGGTTTTTATACTCCCCTGGCCCCTCTCAAAGTCTGCCTGCTAACAAGGAGCCATTGGTCCAGTCCAACCTTTCTTTGCTGTCCATTGGTGGAGACCTTTTTGTGACCTGGTTGGAGAAGCCCCTCCACAATGTCTCCTACTGCCTGCCTCATGGGAGGTGTTGCCAGGCGAAGTCCTCCCAGAGACAAGGCTTCTTCTAGTTGCCTCCCTCACATGGCACATGTGCACCCCTCCTTCACATGCCTCTGACAACCATTGTTGAGGCATAACAAAACTGAACTGGCCCCTCACACAATATAAATTGCAGTACCCAAAACTGTCCCCAGCATTCGAGGTGAGGTCGCCCCAGTGCAGAGCAGAGAGGGACAATCCCTCCCTTGCCCAGCTGGCAACGCTGTGCCTGATGCATCCCAGGTCAAGGTTGGCCCTCCTGGCTTCCAGGTCACTGCTGACTCATGTTCAACTTTCTGTAAACCAGGATCCCCAGGTCCCTGTCTGTGACACTGCTTTCCACCATCTCATTCCCCAGTCCATAAATTCATCCAGGCTTGCCTTGGCCCAGATGCAGAATTCAGCATTCATTTCTCTTGCAGCAGTGAAACTTCCACTTAAGATCAGGATTATCTATTAGTGGACTTAGTGAAGGTTTTTCTGGCAGATGTCATAGCCAGACAAAAGTAACTGCGAAGCAGTTTCAGACACTAAGAATGAGCTTCAGACTGAAACACTAAGAGATGAAAGACAAAAGTTGCCTCAGTCCTACAGCATTTGTGTGCATCAATAACATCAACAGAGCTAGGACAAAGAGAAAAAGAGGATACTCGGATTGATGTAATTAATTTTTGCCAAGGGTAAAATCCTGGGAAAAAAATTCCACCATATCTGCCTTGTTGGCCTTTCCCCCTGCCCCGATTGTTAACCATAAGCACTCAACACTGTCATCACCATCATTAAATTTCAGACAATCAAAACATTTCATAACGTGTAGGACTACCCTACCACCTCTCCTTCCTTGTCTATCCCACCTGAAGAGTTTATAGCCATCTGTTGCAACACTTCAGTTTTGAGAGTCATCCCACCATGTTTCCATGATGGCAATTTTTTCATAGTTTTCCTGCTGCTCGATGGCTTCCAGCTCCTTCTGTTTGTAGGTCATGTTGTGTGCATTGGTGTAGATGCACTTCAGTTGGGCTATTGAACCCCCACCTTTCTGGGGGGACTAGCCGTAATTCCTATGTGACCATTCTCAAGTGCTTTTGTGGTTTTGTATCACGCTAATAAACCTTGGATCTTTACTGTTGCATGGATCTACATCCCCTACTTACACTGAAATAGCAGACTGGAGGATCTCAAACACTGATGTACTCAGTGTCCGTAGCAAGACTGGGTTTACCCCCTTCCTCATTGAAATTTAGTTTAAAGCTCCCTGCTAACTCCTGTGCAAACATTGTTTGAGACAGGTTCACAGCAGAACCCCTTATTTACTAATCAGGCTCCATCCAAAAACCTTAAACAAGTATATCACTTACACACCAATCACATGACTGATTTAGAGTGTTTACTGATTTGTAGTTTATATTCCTTCAATCTATAGGATCAACTCTTGCATCTTTGATTATAGCAGTAAAGTAAAAAACTTGGAGCTCTTTAGAACCTTCTGATCAGTCAAATGAGGAAAAAGAAAAAGAAAAAGAAAAAAAGATATTCAACACCACACAATGGCTTCCTACTCTCGTTTGAGAAATGAAATTAAAACTAGATGTCCTCTAGTGCAAATCCTCTTTTAAGTTCTTTCAGTCAGAACTTCACAACTCTTCATCTTTAATTGATAGGCCCTTTTAAAATTCAAGCAAAAAGCTTCATAATACCAATGTTAAAACTTTTCTGATTTTTCATAGCCTATATTTTTAATTATTATTACTGTAATCCATCATGACTTATTTGAAAAATGTATACAATTTCAGGTTGTGTGCACCAGATATCTTCACAGGTGTATCACCATGTTTTCTTTAGCCACTACCTCATGTTTTCTTGTGTCCTTTGGATAATCGGTTTCTAAAAGTGTGTCTATAATATCATGGAAGCTTAAGAATCAAGCTTGTCCTCCAGCTCAGACTTTTTGGTGTTGTTTCTGTGCCAACTTTCATTAAGGTGGCAGGATGGAGGCGGACAACTCTTTTTATAGATAGATAAATTAGGCTGAGAAATTAAGGCAAAGGTAAATAGTTCACACTTGAGCTGTGCCAATAAGCTGAATGTGGGCTGTGCCACTATTGCCTAGAAAATAAGACTTTTGCCACTGCTTGCCTAAGGTCCCCTGCTGTGCACTGACCTGACAGTACAAGGGCTCCACCTTGTCATGACCTGGACTGAGTGTTGTTTGTTTAACTCCTATGATGGTGCTGGTGGCTGCTGCCTCCCGTGCTCCAACTGGAGCTCTGGGGGTGTCCCTGCTGCGGTCAGACACCCCCTGTCTGTCACTATCTGACAAACCCCTGGGGCAGAGTGGGGAAGGTGGCTCTGGGGGCCAATGCCAGGCTGTAGCTATGTGGGGGAAGCAAGTGAGCTGTGACAGTGAAACATATAAACCCAAACTCAAACATACTGCAAACTTGAGCTGGAAGAAATTATCCCCATACTTCTCCTGGCAAAGAGTAGGAGGAAAACCCTAGTGGAAAAATCCTCCTCCTCCCATCAAAGCCATCAGGATGCTGACAGCTCATTGCAGCCTGCCCTCATTCTCCCTCTTTCTAGACTGACAATGTTTGGATGCCAGGGGTAGGGAAGGGAGAGCACAGCACCAGGACAAGTGGTTTGGTTTGTTTTTTCCCCTTCCCCCAGTACAACCTGCTAGCTATATTACTGAGTTAACTCCGTTTCTCTGAGTTAATTTCGATTATTAGTGACAATGTAACTGAACTAACACTTTGGGCTATTATGTTTAAACATTAATTGAGCTAACAATAAACTTTGCTCTGTGTATGTGGTTTGTGCCCTTTTGTTTATAGCAAACCCATGACCGCAGCACCATTTAGTTCTGAGAATGTGAGCCTCATATTGACTACAAGTGCTAAAGCAGTCTAAACAATCTGAGTACATGTTGATGAACACAAGAATAGGATGGCAGGATTGGATTGTCTCTACTCAGTTGTGTATCATTCTGTTTGAAGGGGTCTACATCAAAATTTTCAGGGAATATCAGAAGCTTAGCTGACTCAATAATTTGGTTAGGATTTCTGTCCTGTTTTTTTCCTTGGCATTGCAAAGTTGTTGGGTTTTTTCACTTGTTCATGTGCATGCATGTGTTATATTATGCATGTAGGTCTCAGACTGTAGCTATTTTTATCTATTATTTATCTTTTCTTTTCTTTGTTGTATTACTTCATCCAATGCCTTCAAAGTTAAAAGTGCCTGTTTTTTTGCAGCAACGTAAAAGCATATATTTTCACACTTCAGTGCGCTGAACAATAGTTAAAGGCATTCTGATTTAGTCTTACATTTGAGTAAGCTTAATTGTATTCTTATTTTATTTAAGCAAGTTGCAGTATTAGGGGAACTCATTAGGATTGTACTTGCTTCTTCCTCGGGGAAGGCTGAGCTGTATTTCTTCAATTACAATAATCAGCATGACAGAAATACTAAAGATCTACTTCACATGGTGTCATTGTCTTCTCATAAAATGGGTCACAGAAACTAAAATATGTAAGGAAGTTATTCTTTGGATAACTTTAGATGTAGCAGTACTGGCTTTTATTTTTAATTGGAGGATGTGATACTTGAGAGCTGTCAGCGTGGCACCTCCTACAGTCTGAAGTTTTCTCTTTATGAATAGTAAACGTATAAAGCTCCAAGTAGGTGCTCACAATTTCGTAGTCTGTGAATCTCAGATGTGGAGAAACCACCCTTAGATCTCAGAACTATAAATCGGATCTATATGCCTTCCGAAGAGAAAATTTTAAAAATTATATAGACTAGATAATTTATTTTAAATGCAGGTTTTGGTCTGTCCAAAGGGGTCTGATATCTAAGCCCTTCTGTTCTCATTATGACAAAACCTAAAAAAGTTGCTGAATTTGATCTTCTGAATCTTTTCCTCATCAAATGCAGAACTGTAATGTTCTTTGAGGATGACCATTTAAGTCTTTGGGTATCCTAGTACGTCCCAATATTATAGTATTTTGAAACTTAAAGTCAGCTCTAAATATCTCCCTTCAAGTACCCAGATACCTGTATTATCCAAGTGACACTGCTTACACAGACTGCTTAAGCTTAGCCCACTGCACAAAGGGAAGCATTTTCCTCTGCTTTGTGTTCTTGCAGCAGACACTGTCTGTCAGAATGTCAAAAGCAGAAACTGAATAAATTTCTGTTCATAATCTGTTTTGAGGTCCTCAGCTGAAAGTTTTAGCACAAGAGAAATTTTTGCTTATTTCAAGGGAGCAACATACCCATGCTGGTTTTGTGGAAGTTATATGCATCTCTGTAAGTATTTTGTCAGGTGAGACTCATACGCTTCTCAAAATGAAAGAGGCATCTCTTTTAATATCTTTTTCGTGCAAGTTTATGCTCAATTTTGCCAGACTCTTTTTTTTCCTTTGCCTAGTAATGAGCAGAGAAATAGGAAAGTCTTGTAAAAAAATTAAGATCAAATTTTTGTCAATTTAATGTTCAGTGAAGACAGCCTAAAAGAGCCAAGAGCTTGACTCCTAAACAATCCCACTCACACAGAGCAACACACATATTTTAATTACTTTATAAGTTCAGCAATTAAATATATTCATATTGATTATTTAAGGACAGCAAAATCAATAGAGAAGAGACTATACAGCTTGTCACAGCCACTGGTCATGTTATCTGTTGTTAGGATTCTTTTCACTGGACGTCTCTGAACAAGATAAAAAAGGTAGTGTTGGTCGTGGTGGGGAAATTGGTGGGAAAACAGTGTCATGGGCATAAAAGCTAGCCTAGTAAGCTTGTTTTAAAATGAATATACATCTGGTTGGAGGAGCTCACTAAATACAGCATCATTAGTTGATTCAATGACCGTAATGTACAAGTAATTTTAATCTCAAAGATGAAAAAAACCCAAAAGCATATTCTGCTTAGGCTACATATCAATCACAATGTAATTAGAAGAACTGTTAAATTTGCATAAAGTTGCAATGTCCTTTGTAATAGCCTGAAGGTTTTAGATAAATGTAGACAAATTTCCATAATGAGCTGCTATTATTTTCGTATTTGTATTTTTCTTTTCCTTTGAAGTAATCTGGGTTTGTAATGCTAGTTTTTTAGGTAAATAAGTAAATAAAGTAAAATTATACACTTTCTGTTGGGTAGTGATTGCTGGAAAACAATACAATGCTGCTTATCTGCCCTGATATTTATATGTAGTTATTCAGTATAATAGTCACCTGAATTATAATTATCAATTTGAGAGATATATATTCCTGTACTTGTCTCAATTTTTAAAGAAATATTATTGGGAAGAAAGTTAAAGAGCAGATTGATGTAAAGCAAAGAAACTTTTTTTATATATATATTGCTTTTACTTTCTAATGAAGGTTTTATCATTTTTTTTAATAATTTTGATGTTGATGTCATTGGTTGATGATCTTGTTAAGGTGTCCATTAATTTAGAATATTTAGATATTCCAGAGGCACTTATTATAGTCTTAGTTTCACTAACATTTTCATTGAAAATCACTTCAAAGCTTCATCTCATACTGAAGTAGCTACATGCCCATCTATGAATATTTTAGTTCTAGTCCAAAACTACTATAGCTATCAGCTTACTGCTTAATAAAGTTTAAGATATATAAGTTAAATTTCATTACATATTTAAAATTACATTCTATGTATTAATTATAAATTCCATTATATGTACACATTTAACCACTCAGATTAACACCAGTTTTGTTCCCATTGGCCTACACTATTGGTATGAGCTGCATTCAAGGTTTGAGGTAGACTCTTGATGAAAACACCTTTGCCATCTTCCTTATCCATCCGTTGGGCTTCTCTTTTGATAAGTCTTATGGCCTGACCACATCATAACTATGTAACAATATTCACTCCTTTCGTTGTGCGCAAGGTAGTGTACCTGAACAATGTTCCATTTATAAATTCATTCTACTGAAAAGGCTGAACACTGAAGAGGAAGAATCAAGTTATAATATTTTTATCTTGTGAGAACCAGTGGGTTAAAACTCCAGAGATAATTTCCTATATGTTATGCTTCAGCAGTGTTTCTATTTACAAGCAAACTGCTAATTATATTCCATGGGTTAGGAAAATCATGATGTGGTTCTCCAAGGGAGTTATAGTTTGCTCAGTAGTTCTAATTAATAAATACAGTACACATACACTATAAAACAGGGACTGGATCACCAACTAGGGCTGATTGCTGAATAGCTTATCTGCATTTATTTTTTAGTGGTGTACAACATGAGGCATACTTTTGTGATCTTTTTACCATTGTATTCATTAAATTCCCTTTTAACTTTTTTTTTTATTAAAAGAATATCAGTGAACAGCATCTTCATTCATCTTGTTTCATTTTTAGCTTTGTACTGTCTTACAGAAACCCTAATGAGTATGTGAGCAAGTTCTGATGGGTATGCTTTGGTATTTTCTTTTCAAATACTGCCACTTTATTTTCCTTCCCTGTTGGCAGATGAAACCTATTTGATTAGTATTGTAAATATTTAATCCCTTTTTTTTTTCTGACGAAACTGGAGCTGGATTATATTAATGCACAGTTTATTAGTAAAAGGACTTGATTATAGTTCATGTTTTTGCCTTCATTCTGGGAGTCCTAGACTTTCAACACTGAAGCCATCCAGGTCAAGTTAAAGAGAAACTGTCTGTACTAGCTGGGAATCTAAAGTTCATACTTCATTTCTGTGCGTGAAGGTCAGGTCAAGCAAACAGGAAGGTCAATTTTTCTGTCTGTTAAACTCCTCTGCACCATAAGGAATAAGATGGATTGTTGTGTTGAACTATGGCTGTCCTAAAGGCAACACAGCACCTTAAACTTACATAGCTCAAGGGAAGCGCTCTTAATTCCAATTACCTTGGCAGGATAGCCATTAGCTCCTTAATTATTTGCGAGAAAGAACTCACCTTTGAGTGAGTGGATTTGATGCATAGTATAGTAACTTTCTCTGCCAGGAACAAAGTATTTAAGACTTGTGCTTACTTCTAGCAGACTAAGATGGTGAGTCTCCTAGTTTTAGAAAATCTTATTCTCTGACATTGCCTATTTCTCATTTTATTGAGTATAGAACCTAAGCACTTAGAACAACAAAGAGGAAGATAAAGTTGAATGTTAAAATAGTGTTATATATCTAGACACTGTAGATCTAATAGTCTATATCTAGATCTAAAGAGAAATGAGGAAATGGAAATGGAAGGAGGGTGGTATTTAAATAAATGCTTGAGCGAAAATTGGTGATCTTGTATATTTCTGAAAATTTCTTATACTTTGAGAGGACTAAAGATCCTTTTTCCTTATTCTCATCTCTCTCTTCTGCAAATGACCAGGCATATTTTTAAAATTTCAAAAAGATTGAACTTAACAAATTAGTCTTCATGAGTCAAATAATTTGGCTCATTGACTTTCAGAATTGAATATTCTTTTCAGCTATCAAATATTCTTGCATTCTTCTCTGAATTTTTTCCTGTTTATTACCACCTTCTTGAACTATAAACACCAGAACAGAAGACAGCTCTCAAGAGTGTTTATTCTACTGACAAAACCCAAATTAATGCAGCATGGCCAGTCTTGATAATATTTTGTACATATACAGTTTGTATGTCCAAGGATTACTTTACTTCTTTTCGGCCAGATTTTATTGTACGAGTTCATTCACATTTATCTCATTATTCAATAAAAGTGACGTTTCTTATGCAAACCAAGGTCACAGTTCTCCATTTTCTGCTTTTGTTCTATATTATTCTCCCTTGTTAATTAACTCTTTGTCTTGTATTTTAGGTCATTAGTAGAACTATTTCAGAGCCCAGGGTCAAAACTCGAAGAATACACATGTAATATTTCCATTACTAATATATTTGTTTGCCGCCACTAGGTGGTGAGGTCACTGAGTTCTGGGACTTCAGAGGGTTTTTATTCCATTCTTATGCATTTTGCTGGTTTTATATCTTCTTATTTAAAAAGTTACATTTCCTATTCAAATATCTAGCAAAAATAGGTATAGTCTACCAGTGTTATCAATCATATCTCATTCAGTCTACATAATGCTTTATTACACTAACTGCTAATGAATGAATACTCACATGCTAATCAGTGTGTACTTAATGGCCCTGGTTCATACTTTATACTGTACAAAATACTTACACAGGAAAAAACAAAGATGCAGAGGAGATACCACGATTAGTGTAGTTTTCGCATGAAGGGAAAAGCACAAAATTTTGAAATCTCTTGGAAAGGTTTGTCTACTGTAAGGTGTAAAAGAGAAGCTTTGTACAGTGTCCCTAAAGAAATCTTTTCAAAATACTGGCCTGAAATCTGGAACCTATGGGGAAAAAAAAGAAGGAAGTATTACTTTAATATTTTTACATATAGAATTCTTAATGTAGTTCTCATAAAGGTCTACCAAACAACAACAACAAAAAAAAGACCATGAAAAATAAACATAGAGTATTAATTTTGGAGGATTTATTTTCATTTTTGCAAAGGTACTATCTAGTAACTTTGGTTAACCATGTTACGATGTAAACATATGCAAACATAAAGCTGTTCACTCACTCTGCCTCTTAAATATTGTGCTTCCACATCTTTGAGCTATGGTTGATATTTTTTGCTTCAAATCAGCCTGGATAAGAAAAAGAAAATTTGATCATATTTTGTATGTTATGGTCCTCTGACCATTAGGGAAAGGTGGATCTTAAGGATCTGTGCTTTTTCCTGTCAATCATCAGAATGATTCATTGACATTTATATCTTAAACGATATGTACACATTTGCTGTCAAGTATTATTTGGCTGTACAAATATTTATCTGCCATAATACTGACCATATTAGCATAATCTGACAAATAATCAATAATTATCTGAAGCTCTAGAGTCCTGACAGCTAATCCTAAATAACATAATTGGATGGAGAATGATGAAAAAGATTTATATGATATTTGACCTACTTCCAAAGTTCTACATATATTCTACAGGGTTTCCAAGACTGACAATTTCAAATTAACTCTTAGAATTCCAGAATTTCATCTGAACAAAGATTTTGTTAACTGGAAGGAGTACTTAGTGCTAATGGAAATTTATAAAACCAAGATTCTGCATAGGAAATTCAATAAAAGGGGTTCTTATTTTAAGAACACTTTGAGGATTAGAGTGTTAAAGAAAATATTACTTTTATTAAATTAGAACTATTTTGCAACATTTATAATTTTTAACGAAAAGTCTTTTAAGCATAGAAGGAAATGCAGAAAGGGTGATCGTGATAAGAGAAGAAGAAAAAGAAGAAAAAGAAGAAGAAGAAGAGGAAGAAGAGAAGAGGGAAAGAAAGGGAAGACATACCAAATTTAAAAAAGAAAAAACATTTAGCCAAATAGATAGCGCAGTCACTTAAAACAATGGAGAACAAGATCTTTCTCTCTAATTTTTAAGGTGAAAGTCCATCCGAATAAACTTGCTGATAAATTAACCAGATTTTTCAGATTTTTTGTATTTCTTTAGCAAAAGACATTTCTTGTATTTATTAAAATATATCAACCTTTCATATTTGGGATAACAAATTCATCTTGGAATCTGTATCTGAACAGTTCTGAAATATTGGACTCTGTTCCTACATCAGCAGGAAGTACGATCTTGCTCCTTTATACTGTTGAGTTAAGCATGTTTAAATGTTATTTCAGGAAAATATTTGAAATTTACATCTCTGGATGTTTCTTGCTGGAAATATATATAGTTTACTATTGTGGATTAAATATGATCCAGTGGTAATTTACTCTTTTTTGTACCTACTAGAAATGTTTAATTAAAAAATCCCCCTAAGTCTCAACCTAGAAAATAGTTGAAATTAAGCCAGAATGAGTCTTATTTATTGTGCATATGCATGATACTGCTGGGCCTAAAGGCTGTTCCATAAATTATTTCTAAATATCTTGTAAAAGTAAATGTCAGAGATTACAAACTGAATGAAAAACTTGTATGCACATGTTTGTCAGATTTAACAGACACAGCAATACCTGAATTTATATAACCTTAATCTTAAAGTCACTGGTTCTATATTTAGCCTAATCTAGTTTTCATTGACTTGAATGCTTAAGTATTTCATTATTTTAATCAAGATAAACCAAAACAGTATCAAGAGTGCTGTCAGGTTATATTTTATAAAATCCTTTCTTGAAGAATCCTGTTGGTTTTGTATTAGTAGCTTCTCACCAAGAGGAAGCAAACTAAAATTTGTCAGCTATTGATTAAAACTTTCAACTAGTTCATCACGTGAGATAAACCGCTACTGAAAAAGAAATTACCAATACATTCAGTAGTATCCAGTAGTTCTTATTCTTAAAGTAAATGTTTCTAGTATTTTTATTCCTGTTAGAGTGATACTTCATCTACTTGGTTCCCAAAAACCCTATGCAGTGCTACAGGCTGAGGGCGAAGTGGCTGGAAAGCTGTTCAGCAGAAAAGGGTCTGGGGGTGCTGGTTGACAGCAGCTGAACATGAACTGGCGAGTGCCCAGGTGGCCAAGAAGGCCAGTGGCATCCTGGCCTGTATCAGCAATAGTGTGGCCAGCAGGACCAGGGCAGTGATTGTCCCTCTGCACTCAGCACTGGTGTGGCCACACCTCAAGTGCTGTGTCCAGGTCTGGACTCCTCAGTACAAGAAGGACATTGAGGTGCTGGAGTGTGTCCATGGAAGGGCAGTGGAGCTGGTGAAGAGTCTGGAGAGCAAGTCCTACAAGAAGTGGCTGAGGTTGTTTAGCCTGGGGAGAAAGGGGCTCAGGGGGGACCTTATCACTGTCTATAACTACCCGAAAGGAGAGTGTAGCAAGGTGAGGTTTGGCCTATTCTCCCAGGCAATCAGTGACAGGACAAGACGATATGGCCCCAGGATGCACCAGGAGAGGTTCAGGTTGGACATCAGGAAGAATTTCTTCGTAGAAAGGATTGCTAAGAATTGGAACAGGGAGGTAGTGGAGTATCCCAGTTTGAGACAAATTTGGAGAAATGCCTGAAAATAAACATCGTCTAGTAGAAAGCAGGTTTCAGCTGCCCCTTCCCCACCAGGTTCAGAAAGAAATTTCTCAGAGGAAAAAGTGAAAAAAACTATTTATTTAAAAAACACAGTGCATGGCAGACATGGGAAGAGAATAATGCTAAATAATAAAACCTCTCACTGTGGAGAGAACCTGGTAAAATCTCAGAGTCCTTTCTTTGGGTGTGGTCTCTCTCTCCTCTTCAGAGCTGGGTCAGCACGGGCCCCTTCCGGGCCTCGGTAGAAAGTTCTCCCAGTGAGTTCTGGTGTTCTGAACAGTTTCAGAAGAGAAGAGGAAGAAGTCAAAGTCCCGGAGAAGGAAAAAAAGTAACTCTCTGTCTCTCTGGAGAAACAGAGCCGAAAGCTGGCTGGAAAGCAGGAAGGGTGCTTCCTCTGCTCTTGCCACTGCAGAAACACGCAGAGGAGTAGTGTGACCCTGGAGAACAAACTGCTTTGAAAAGTTCGCTCAGTTTTTTTTCTCTCGCTCCTCTCGGGTTCAGTTTAAAGGCACAGAATGGTACAGGATTCATTTCTGGGCATAGAGCAGGTGATGGGGGATACATCATAAAGTCACCCCAAGACATGGATTCACCATTCCTGAGGTGTTCAAGAAATAGCTGGACATGGCACGTAGTGCTATGGTTTATTTGTCAAAGTGATGATCAAAGCCTGGACTCAATGATCTTGGAGGTCTTCTCCAACCTAAATGATTCTATGATTCCAAAACACAGTGTCTTAACAGAAGTGGATATGAATCAAATCTTCAGATGCTGACACCTTCCATTTTGAAAATTGTTGTCACAAACTCTAAATTTTGCATCTAAGTTCTATACTTCTTGTAAGCTCAGAGCCAGATAAAAAGACCTAAGCAAAAGTCTCTGACACTGTAGCAGTCCCTCAGTGGGGCCCAAATCTTTAACTCCACCTCAAATTTAGCATGCACATTACTTACTGTGACTGACACACTAAGTTCAAGGCCAGTAACTTCAGACATAAATTTACTAAAACTCATAATTCTGGACAATATTGTAGTATATGTCATAGTGGACTCCAGTTAATACAGTGGGTCCACATGTCTTTTAGGCCGGGGCAGTATTTGTGCTCTCTGCCTATTTTAGTATGTGTTAAAATGTGTTTAAATTATAATAGATTTCTTTTTAATTCAGCTTTCAATATCGTTAACTAGGTTAAATATATCTTTAAAGTGTTTCTTATACGTATGTAAGTCTGTCTTTCCTAAGGTATTTAGCGAAACTTAATTCTCTCAATAGCGCAGGAATAGGATTCTTTCATTATTATTTCTCCATTTATTATTTTCAAATATTTGCTATACCAGGTAAATCTCCTGTTGTACCCTTTGAGGTAGACAATGTGATGGTAGTTACCTTGCTACTTACCAATAAATGTTTAAGGAATTTAACATTGTGTTTTGAGGCATATAATATGACAGAAGAAAATTGTTTAGGAAACTGAGTCTATGTCCATTTGTATATTAATATGGGATTTTTAAAAACCATATACCATAAAGAGAGTCTGAAATTTGTCTGACCTATAAGATGTCTGTCACCCCTTGTCTTTGAGTAATACAGATGATTAATTTTTTTAAAAAAAATTACTAGTAGCATCAGAAAAATATGAAATTTAAAAATAAAAATGTGATCTTCTGTTAAATATAAGCAGATGGTTTGGCTAATTTGTACAACAAACCTGTATGTCTGCTCCTGAATATAATATCCTCTAAAACGGTGGAAGGACAGATATAAAGGGAAAATTTTTATATTAATTTGATTCTTTAAATAGCCTGTGGGAATTTATAACTAGACTTCTTTGTCAAGACATATTCAAGTACATACCCAAGTTTATGCACCAGAACACTAATTTTGACTTCCAAGCAGCCAGTCTTTCCCCAGTCTAGTGAAAAGATCTAGAGCACCCATGTCCTCACCTAAGAAGCAACCTAATGTGAAAGAAAATTCCTGTTACTTACAGTAGATATGTTGTAGCTCTTTCACACGTTTATTTTAAATTTTTTCTGAGAACTTAAAATTTGTGTCCCCATTCAAAAAAGTGGAAAGATGGTAAATAATGTTGTGTCTTGGTACAATGTGCCTTCTAGTGAAAGCACGAGAACATTGAGTTTATGTATGCTCACAGACATATAAATAAGTTTCTGCAGTGATCTGGTGCAATGAAAATCTGAATGAGCTGTTTACAGTCTGTACAAGATAAGGATGACTGAAGTCTAGCAATAGTCTACAAATGATAATATAAAATATTGAGCAGGTATCAAATGTAATGTGCAAAATTTAATTCAGATTCTCCAAATAAATCAGGTTCCTTACTGTGATCATAGGCATAATTCATCAACATCTAGCAGTCATTTAATACCAGCTTTACGTTCACAGTCTTCTAAAAATTCATCCAAAGTAGCACAGAATGAGTGCTGTTTTTCAGTTATAGGTAATATAGCTGATAAACAGTTTTACTGAATAACTATTCCTGCCTTTGGCTAACAAGGAAAGCCTATTGGGGAGTTTTAGCTGTTACTCTAACTAATCATGCTTTTAAATTACCAAGACAAAATTAAACCTCTCTATTCTTACATTGATGCAAAGCAGGTTAATTTACCAGACTGTGAGAATATACCATTCTTATCAGTCAGGACATGTTAGTTATATAAGCTTAGCGCTGAGTATATGGAATAATTTATCTTCCTGAAGCCTGTGAAAGCAGCTGAAAACTGAACTTCAGTTTAATTTTTCTGCATGTGTCCTCTGCTAATTCATACACTGGGTGGCAAGTTTTACTGTCAGAGAAAACTGTTATGATAATCTTGCATGACCTCCTGAATAATTTTAAACAGCTGTTTAAAATTTGCTAATTTCCAGTCCAGAGTTACTTTTTAAACCAGAACATACAGCTGTTTGGCTATAGTATGGCCTTTCATGCTAAGAAAAACCTGTTCAGCAGCAAAAGATGATTTTAGAAGATTGTAATTGCCTCAATCTCTTGGCAAAACTCATAGTAAAAATCTTAAAATTTTATTTTTATTGCTCACGGATCTCTTTCCAATTTTTTAACTTCCATTACAAGATAAGGACACTAGAACAAAGCCTAATACTCTAGCAACAGACTCACTATTTCATACAGACAGTTAGTACTAATCTCTTGTTTCTACTTAATATTTGTGGTCTTTATACCCAAGCATGCCATTCAAACTGGAAATGAGTAGAATCATACCTTACAGAATTTTGTGCTGCCACGCAATAATATTATCTAGTTTGTTGACAAAGGAGCTGGTTCCTACTGAATTGAAAATTTTGTAAGTTCTGTGATGCACTGAGTTGATTTTTGTTGCTGATTTTTGTTGTACATTGTCTCTGATACTGATTTGCCTTTGGATGCTACTGCATGATTATTTCATACATCAGAGAGCTGTTGTTGGGTTAGATACCTTGTTTCACTCAAAGTACTTGAAATATGTGACCAATGTGCAAATAAGGATATTGGGTTACAAACTGTAAAGCTGCATCAAACTTCAGGCTTCAGCATCTGAAGCTGCAAATCTAAAAACTCAGACTCTCAGAAAAGTAAACTTAGTTTTTAAACTGCGGGAATTTACATTGCACACTAAATTCTGGAGTTTAACAGACTATCTACAAACACCAGATTTCATTCCACTTTAAAACTTTGTGCAAAACTGATGCAATAGAAAAGACTTAGAAAATAAGTCTATAACAAGAATGAATATGTTTTTAGCTGACATCATATGATTTTAATAAGGTGATTCTCCAGTAACGTGCTGGGGATTTACTCTTGGTAGTTTTTACTTATGGATAAGTTGAAATCAATGAACATGACATAAATCACTGTGGCTAAAAAGCATATTTTGAACTCACTTTCATTACATTTTATTTGGGGACATGGACAGAACACTACTGCATTTAATGCAGTTACAATGCACAGTAAACAATAACATTGTATCTCAACAGATAAGCTGTAGTATATTTTTCGTGGATACGTAAATATTGATAAATTATATTACTAATTTCTGTGAGGATTTATTTGCATTATTTAAAATAATCGTACTACAGTTTGCTGTCTTTATTTTTGAGTGGGGACCATTCTACCAGAGTTTAAATGCCTAGGCACAAGTACCTCAGTTTTGCTCCAGTAAATTCTTCTTAGCCAATCTTCTTAGTCAACAAGTATCTCATATTGTCAGCACCAATTTGCACCTGACACTGTGTTTGGTACAGATAGGTAGTAAGAGGAAGACCTGTGCACGTTTTGGGTCATGAATTTAAACCCATTAGATTCTGATTAAGTTTACCAAGTCATATTTCATGATTAGCTGAAAGAATTCTTCCGCAAGATGATTTCACCATGTTCTGGTCCATGCTTTTAAGGAATGAATGCACCTAGTTAAATCTGCAGTATTCTGGATTGTTCTTAAGAAAAAAAACAATGATTCATGTTTCAATTCATTAAGAGGAACAGTACCATAAACCCCTTTCGTGGTTTAGAAGTGGTATTTTCCAATTTAATGCTCCCACTAAAACCATGCACTGCTCCCCTTCCCACCTCCAGCTGAAGGCACAAAAGGCAAAGATCACAAGTTGAGTTAAGAACGATTTACTGGAAACCACAATGAGATAAAACGATCAGTAACAGCAGAAATACCAGTGACAGAGGGTATAAGTCAGAACCAATTCATGTGCATGCCATGCCTTCTCCCCACCCCCAAATAACAGACAATACCAGAAGGCTCCCTCCATCACATTTGCTCAACCAGAATGAACCCCTTCTCTCCGGAAGACGGTCCCTTTCCCTTATCACTGGCAATGGCATGAGGTGGTATAAAATAACCTCTGTGTCCTAGACATGTCCCCTCACAGCTACTGCAAAAATTAACCCTGTCCTGGCTGGAATCTGGACAACCCAAATCTGTTTCTTAGGTCTACACACCTCGATCTTATTCAGTTTCAAATCTGTATTTGATTCGCTCACTACTCTGTTTCTCTTCTCCTTTTCTTTTTCTTAGCTTTCTCATTTTCATTTCCCAAATACATAGTCAAAACAAAATAAAAGCTGTGAAACGTTCCTGTCCCACTGTGCTTTAGAAGTTCTTTTCTTGGCAGTGATACATATTTATATCTCACACCTTTATCTTGGGCTACTGCCAGTGATGCAATATTTATGATGAAACTGGTCATTATTCTCCTCCATGGAATTCTGAGCAGTCATTTGACTCTTTCCTAAATGTCCGTACTTAAAAAAAACTTGTCTGAGGACACAAAAGCAGCAAAAGAGTGCTGTTTAGAGAAGGATATATTTGCCTGTAGGAAGTCCACTTTACAAAGTCATTTTATATGTAAACATGGCAGAAATTTGCATATATTTGGGAAAAATAAATCTCCAAGGATTTGCCTAATCATGAGAAGAATTTTGAACAGCTTTTCTGAGTCACCAATTACAAAAAAGATTAGGTGGGGTTTTTTTTAGTAATATGAAGTGGATAACATGCACAGGCACTGAAAGAACCCAGGGCATTCCACCCCTTTTGTTCTTGGCCTAGGTTCTCAAGTTTTCTGGTAGAAATCTGACTGGCACTGTGTTTGTTGAAAATGAAATTATGCTCCTTTTGTGCAAACTCTCAGAGTGTTGCATTTTTGCATTTTTTATTTATCTTCTGTGAACCTCAATGGATTTTTTTATATTAAGACACTCTAAAGATGTGGCTATGTTGCCTACACAGACATGGCTTTTAGTAACGGCCTTCATAATGGACTCGATGATCTCAAAGGTCTTTTCCAACCTAGTTTATTCTGTGAATCTGTGATAACTGCAAACTTTTCAGTAGCTGCTGAAAATATCATATTTTATTGTGATATTCTATTTCATATCCTGTAGATCTCCTGCAACCTCACTTAAAATCATTAGTACTTTACATCTGACCTAGTGATAATATTTGTTTGAGTTTATAGATGTAAAAGCATAGTTATGCTTCTCTGAACACACAGGGCGAATTTCAAAATGCAATTGTTAAGTGGAGAAAACATCAATTACCTAAACAAAAAATGAAACATTTTTAGAAGCAGAAGTACTCTAAGGAGAGCTCTCACTTAGCACAGTTAAATTTAATTGCAATAGAAATTATAAGTGGTTGTAGAAAATATTTGCTTTTAAAGCTAAACTAGTAGGATAATAAATATTGAATAAAATATGTTATGGTTACAAGTATGGTTTGGATCATCTGGTAATTTGGTTAAAACCTAAGATAATTATTTCAATGCAACCACATGGAAAGCTGTCTATATAAGAATTTTTATGGAATGTCTGCCTTGAAAAGCACAAACTCAGAGTTTTAATATTTTTTGGAGATATCCTCATACTGAGTGAACCACTGTGGTACCAAACACTAATTAAATACTTATAAAAAGAGAAACAAGTAGTGGACAGAGAAATAAGTTTTTCTTTTCCTTCTGCAGCACTTGAGAATACAGCCCAGAGGAGTCTGCCCCTGCTTCTGGTGCCAGCTCATTGAACTGAATGGGAAACTGCTGGAAAACCTCTAACTAGAAACACAGATACAGCCCAGTATGCACAGTGGGAAAAGCCGTACTATGTGAAACTTGAAGAGTGTGACCTATTTGCCCTATTAATAGGCCTTAGAAAACTCTTCTGGTCACTCTGTATCTGCGTATAAACCTCTGGAAAGATGTGAAAAGTTGGAGTTTGAATCAAAGAAATTATGCATGAAATAGATTTACTAAAGAAAGATAACTCATACTCAGATGAGGTTAAATAGGAAGAGAATAAACTTATATTATCTGCACTTTTTAATTCACGGACATGTTAGAGGTCTTGCATTAAGCCCAGTTAGTTTTGTCCAGACTGCCATGAGAGTTACTAACCTGAGACCAAGATCACGGTCTGTTGGATCATGCAGCATTACTCAAGTAATACAAAATAATTCACCTAGTTAGCGTATAATCTCTATCAGTAGTCCTAGACCTCTGCAGCCTGTGGAGGATGATGGCAGAGCAGATGTACACAGTGTAGCTTCTGGGGAACCCCACACCAGAGCAAATGGTTGTGTTTCATATTGAAACAGGTCTTACTAAATAGTTTGTCCCCCTCTTTATTATGTGCCCACTTGAACCAGAGAAACACTGCAATGAGATCTCTCCAGAGCCTTCTCTTCTCCAGTCGTAACAACTCCAACTCTCAGACTTTCCTCATAGGAGGGGTGCTACAGTCCTCTGGTCATTTTTGTGGCTCTTCTCTAGACCCACTCCAATTGGTCCTTGTCCTTCTTGTATTAAGGACTCCAGAGCTAGACACAGTACTCCAAATGGGGTCTCACCAGAGAAGAGTTGAGCGGTAGAACCACCCTGCCAACCTGCTGGCCATACTTCTTTTGATGAAGCCCATGTTGTGAATAGCTTTCTGGGTTGCCAACTGACATTGCCAAGCCATGTTTTGCTTCTTGTCAACCAGCATCTCAAGTCCTTCTTCTCAGGGCTACTCTCAATCCGTTCTGTGCCCAGCCTGTATTTGTGATTGGGATTACATGGACTCACATGCAGGACCTCGCACCTGGCCTTGTTGAACTTCATGAGGTTTGAACAGACTCTCCTCGCAAGCCTGTCAAGGGCCCTCTGGATGATGTCCCTTCCCTCCAACATGTCATTCAGCTTGATGTCTTCTGCAAATTTCCTGAAAGTCCACTCAATCTCACTATGTCATTGATGAAAACCTTAACATAATGTAGGACCTAAAAGAAACCTTTTCGTTTCTGGAGTGGCAGAAGTAGCATACTCCAATTGCTGTGATCCTAATTTAGGTTTTGGAGTTTTGCCCATTACTGGATTGATTTTTACAGATTAAAAGCACCACCAAATTTACATGACCAAGGTTTGTGGTTATACAGGATAATATAAAATATTACTGTCATGTGTATACATGTTCTATATGTCTACACAGACAGGTGATGTCTAATACTGAGGTGAGACTGATTCTCATACTAGTGTAGGTGTCTCTGAACAACTTTACATACATTTGATCTTCCTAGGCAAGAATTTGTAGGGTGAGACTGTAGGACATCATGAATTCCCTCCATTACTGACAACAATATGGGAAGAACTGACTGATCTCTACTATTAAAATGTAGGTACTCTTAATTCAAAGATCTCCTCCATTTCAAGAATACCATTAGCATTCTGATGTAACCGTCTTCCATTCCTGGAACCCATATGCAGCCAGGAGAAATCAACACGAAAATGTTATCATCTCTTTATACCAAATGATATTTTAAGTGCAAGCCTAAGTATTATAAGCCTATCTGATGCTGGGTTTTTTTATGTTTTCTTATTGCAGTGTACAAATGAAACTCATGACTTAGCTGATACAATGAAAACATGCTTAAACCGCTTTTTAAAGTTGGAAGTCATCAAACCTGTGTCTGTGTGGCATGTGGATATAGTACTAGTAGGAGTTTTGCAAAGATAGGAAAGTACATTTTAATTAGAATGAATGTAAGAATAACAGATCAAATACATTGTGTCATATCTGTTATACAGAAAGTATTGAGGCCTTAAAAGTTTCAGTTAATTAAGTTAATCAAGTCATTGTTTGACAAGATGTAGGAGGTATTAGCATGGACAGAAAAGAAAAATGAGAGAATGACCTGCTATATCTGGCTGTACAAGGAGTTTTCAGATAAACGCATACAATTCACCAATGGCTTAATTGTTCCAGTGGTACAGCACTCAATTCTATGGTTAAAAAAAAAGGAAAAAAGGAAAAAAAGAAGTTTAATGAGCTGTTCCAGCATTACAAGTAATTGCTTTCACAACTAATACAAGTTCTACTGGATACAGAAGACTTAGGACTGTATTATATCAACTAAAAATGCATAGTTAGAGAGAAACTGCAGCTGAAGCTTTTCTTGCATCACTGATAGGTTTTGGGCTTTTTTATTTCTGAGGAAAAGAGTCTGCTATACTCTTCTTCTTTTGGTTCTTTTTCTAAGTAAAAGTAGACTAAAATAATGTTATTGGTAAAAAGAAATGCATAGTCAATGGTTTTCACTTTAGTATTACATTTATATATTTTTCATGGACTTTCTATTCCTGTTAAATACTGTAACTAATTTCTCAGCTCTTTAACTCACGTGATTTGAAATTAATAGAGTAGTATCACTAAAATCTTTGTCTTACGTGATAGTTAGTACATGATTTTGGCAAATTAATACTTTCTGACACATTCTGAAATGGAATTCTAAAAGAATTTGTTTTCCTTCCTTGTTTGAAAGATGAAAACATCATATGTGGACATTTAGCCTTAGAATGTAGAAACAGTGTCTGACCTATCATTATTGGGGTGGACTGACACCATATTGAAATACACTACTGGAATTCAATGCAGTTTTAAAAACTGAAGGCATGTTTGTAAAGATAGGTTGAATTTAAATAGTGTAGTACAGCTTGGAATACTTGCTTCCATAACGACAAGTACAGGGAAAATTGGCTTAATAGATTTCTCTATAAAATGATTGAAGTTATCCTGAGCATCTGTGATCTTGCATTACTAAAGTGATCCTATTGTAAAACATTGAAATGGTCAGCTTACAGGTCCACGACTGAAATAACTGTAGGATTTTAATCTAAAGACCTTAACAGTGAGAGCATGTGGTAGTCTTCATAAGATAAATGACTGGTGTAAAGAGCAGGACAACCTGTTTACCATGTCTACAGTAGAGCTACGTCTACTGTGTTCAGCTCTACAGACCTCAACATAGCAAGGACATGAACCTCTTGGAGCAAGTGCAGAGGAGGGCTAAAGAAGATATTAGAGGGATGAACACCTCTCCTATGAGGAAAGGCTGACAGAGTTGGGATTGTTCAGCCTGGAGGAGAAAAGGCTCCAGAGTGACCTAATTGCAGCCATTCAGTACCTGAAAGGAGCATACAAAAAAGATGGAGAGGGACTTTTTACAAGAGTATGTAGTGACAGGACAAGGGGGAATGGATTCCAACTGAAAGAAGGTATGTTTAGATGAGATATTAGGAAGAAATTCGTTACTGTGAGGAAGGCAAGGCACTGGAGCAGGTTGCCTAGAGAAGTTTTGGATGCCCCATCCCAGGAACTGCTCAAGTCTAGGTTGGATGGGACTTTGGGCAACCTGATGTAGTGGGTGGCATCCCTGCCCATGGTGAGGGGTTAGAACTAGATGATCTTTACGGCCCCTTCAAATCGAAACCATTGTATGATTCTATAGAGAAGTGCTGAAAATTAAGTTCAGCAAGAAAGTTTCCAGTTAGAGAAAAAAATTACAACAGTAAGGATAATGAAGTGCTGGTATAGACTGCTTGGAGAGAGATTGTGGCATCCCTCAGTGGATGGGTTTTTGAAAACATATTAAACAAGTATACACCAGGAATTATATCTCCTTGGGTTAGAGGAATAAAACATAAGCCTTCTCAAGGTCCTTTCCAGATCAGTTGTTATAAGAAATCAGAATGAATACTTGGTAAAAATTACCTGATTGTTCTCAAGAGGAGAATTTGCAAAATTAGAGAAAATAAGTAAAAAAACAGATGAGAAATATGATTTTGCCTAAAGATGGAATTAGAATTCCTTGTTTTATAGATTTAATTTGAGGGATAAACTTTTTCTGTGATTCACTGAGTTTGTAAGTGTGAATTTCTGTACTTTCTACTTTTCTTGTTCTAATTCTATATGTTGAAATATATTTTTAAATCACAGTACATTAAGTTTTTTTCATCTTGTGTCTGCTATGCATTCATTGCCATTTTTAACTGAAATGACCTGAGTTTGAGTTTCCATTGTATTAACTCACAGATGCTGGGGAAATTTTAAAACCTGTTCTTAACTTGCAGTCTGTCCTTGCAGTGAAATAGTAGGATATAACTGAATATACTATCTCAGAAACACAAACAAATTAAATGATACAGGTTTAGTGATACCAAGTGCAAAGACTGAACCTTCATGCATTCTGTCATGATTTTTGTCTCTGACATAATGTGAGAGTGCCTGCATGGTCCACCCTTGAAAAGCATCATGGATGACAACACCTGTTATGCTGTGGGTGTAAATAGTGTGTGCACATCCAATAAACTGTCTGGAGGGTGTTTGCCCAAAGCCTGTTGTCTTAGAGTGAAAAAAGTACCCTGATCACCTCAAATGATCATGTTTAACATGGAAGTTTATGGCCACCAGCTTTTGTGTCTGCTGTCTTTGTTTTCTGTGTTCAAGCACTTATAGCTCTTAAGAAAGCACAGGAAAGACCAGGGAGGAAAAAGGGATGAGAAAAAACAGAAATCAAACGAGAACAAAACCAACAAAAGAACAACAACAACAACAAATTACAGAACACAGTTGTGAACACCAAGAGAAAGAAGAAGGGGAGAAGGTGGTCCAGGTACCTGAGCAGGTATCTACAATGTAGCACGTTGAGGACCTGACACCTGAGAAGGAAACTGAAGCCCATGAACAGCCCATGATTAAACAGGAAGAAGAGAGGAGGAAGAGACAAATTTATGGGTTAACCATGACTCCCTCATTCCCCCATTCCCCTGCACTGCTTGGAGAGTGGGGAAGAATGAGGAGTCAGGAATGGAGGAGCAAATTTGAGCCTCAAGAAAGGGAGGAGGGAAGATAGTATTGTTTTAATTTTGTCTTTGCTTCTCAGCATCCAACTCTATTTTAATTTTTTCCCAAACCGAGTCTGTTGTGTCCATGACTGTAATTTGGTAAATCATCTCCCTGTTTTATCTCAATCTGGGAGCTTTTCCACCTTATTTTATCCCCTCATTCTGCTGATGAAGAAGAGAGAGAAAGGCTGGCTGGGAACTTGGCAGTCAGTCAAGGTCAAACCAGGCAATTACAGGAAGACACTAAAAATGAGTGAACCTGAAAGCATACCTGAAATTTTTTAAAAGGTGGGAAAGAAGTGGGATCCCTTGAAGTGGGATTAGAAACAATGACCCTGACTGGACACTGCCAGGTGTCACCCTGTGGCACTTGAATTCCTGCCTGGGCCAGGCCCAGCACCTCCTGATTGGACTCAGGAACAGCCTTCACCCAGCCAGTGACCAGAGTGCAGGAGCAGCATGGGTGCACAGCTTCCCAGGATGAATGTGGGACTGCCCGTTGCTCCTGCCCATGGCTTTTCCTGTAGCTGGGCATGGGCAGTGGCAAGCATACGTGCTCAGATGGAGCACCCACATCTCCACAGGAGAGTTTGCACTT
Organism: Rhagologus leucostigma; assembly: GCA_013397725.1. Taxonomy (NCBI): domain Eukaryota; kingdom Metazoa; phylum Chordata; class Aves; order Passeriformes; genus Rhagologus; species Rhagologus leucostigma. The sequence goes on along the minus strand of VZTD01010888.1, from coordinate 108,645 downwards.
GGGAACCTGCACCCACACTCTGGGATGGGGGTATGTGTAAGCCACACTGGTAGGGATTGCATATAAATGTGCATGTGTGTGATTGTGATCTTCTGGGATTAGTTGTATAAGGGTGTTTAGTAAAAAAATAGGTCTTTATTAGCATTTTGTAACTGAGTGAATTGCTGATTATCTGCTGTATTACTGATATGGATTCTCAATATATAGTTCATTGACTGCCAGTTAATTAAATGCCATTAATAAATGGATGAATCAATCCTGATTGGATTTGAACTCCATAAAGTCAGTTTAAATTGAACTGTTCAGCAGTTTTTCCCAGCAACAACTTACTACTGCTCTTTTGGTAAAGCTAATGTTTGGATCTGTAAGGTATTATAGGAGCTGAACTCTCTTCACAGAAATTACACTGTGTTGTTAAGTAGTTTTTCCCCAAAATTTCCTTCAAGTCTTACAGTATTTTAGTGAATGTGTCCATTAGGGTGGATTTTTATTACCTAAAAATAAATATTTGCCTACAGATGTTGATGTCATTCTAGGTGACTAAGCTTCTGTTACAGACAGTAAAATCTGATCAACATAATCAATGGCAAAAAAATTTCTAAAAAAAAATTAAAATTAATCTGAGTAACCACAAGATCCTTGATTATGTGGGCATACTAATAATGTTTGAAGTGACCTTTGGTCTCCCGGGTCTCACAGATATCTACTTGCTCTTCTATATTCTCGCATAGGCTCTGTGTGACTCCTGCTAGAACTGTATTAATGCCTTAACTGTCCTACTGAGTTCTGTCTGGGAATAGATGTCTTTCGGGAGCTGAGTGAAGCTACAGAGGTTGATTTTAAAGTGAGCTAATTTTGGGGGGGTTTTTTGTTAACTAAGCATCTATTATTCCTTGGACCTGGATATTTAGCACATATATAGGTATTTATATGTAGACTTCTAAAATAAGTTATTTTTATTTGTGACTAAATCTCACCCTGTTTGTCAGGTACTGAACAGCTATCTTAGCCAGAGGCAATTTTGTAAGCTGAAAATTAGACACATACAAGTGAAAGTTTTTTCTTCAGTCTACTTGTAAACATAAACTTTGTAATCAGAGATCTTTAGGTAGACCATTTCAAGTCCCACAATTTCAAATTTGTAGGAGCTATCTAAGCTAAACTGACATCCAAACAAAAAATTATCCTAACTAGAGGACTGTATTATTATAATTCCTATTATTATTCAATTTCAACTGCTATGAATTTGTCATTTCTGCTTGCAGAGCGTTGAATATCAACTAAGACGAACGAACTAAATTTTATTCTTGTTTAGGCCTGCATTAGGGCACAGTGCTGGCCATCAGTCCAAATCTCCTCAGACTAAGATTTACTTAGGTTTCCTCTTCCCAGATACATTATGTAATCCAGAGGCTGTTTTGAAAAATGGGGCAGCTGCTCCCTGCAGGAATAGAGTTCGGGCAGTCAATGTTAGACATTGCCTTTTTCCTGTCTATTTGATTCCTATTTGCAATTTGCATGTTCTCACTTTTCATTCTGAGTTTTGTGAATCTGATTCCAGCTTTTCTCTACAGGTTTCTAATGCTGTATTTTGAAATGCCCTTTCAGAACTACGTACTTATTTTTTATGTACTGTAGTCATGTATGTCATAGTTCCTACAACCATTTGACAGTCTGGCTCTTCATCTTTTCTGGACAAATTCATCCTTGTGTAGGTTGCTGCAGTTTCAGCAAATTAAGCTACTTGACTCCAACTCTTCTTTTTGTACAAGTGGAATGGAGAAATCAATTTCTAATTCCTAAGATTGCTTAGAAGATTAATTAGTTATTGTTGTTGCAATCCTCTTAAGATTAAAATACTACATGAAGGAAACTATTATTATATAAATGTTCTTCGTGAAAACATAAGCTACGATTTGTTGGATGAATGTGGATGCTTTCTTTTCTTTTCTTTTTTTTAACCTGCTTCAATCTGTTCTTTGTGGGTTTTTGATACTTTCTTTTTTTTTTCTTTTTTGTGAGAGTAGAAAGTGTTTCACAGCATAATTGAATTTCCCATCATCTGGAACATACAGGCTTCTAGGTAAAGATAAAGAAATGTCCTTTTTTGTTTGCTTTCTTCTTTCTTTTTTTTTTTACTTTAAGCCCTATTGAATTCATCACTGGAATTTGCCTTGTTACAATAACTTTTATTGTAGGTAGAGGTAAAATGTTGTCTCTCGTTCACTATAGGTCAAACTAGTTTGAGACACCTTTCCTGAGAGATTCATTTGCACGCAGAAGCTGTGTCCTTGTTGCTTTGTGAAATGAATTTTCAAACAAGCATGGTTCTCGCTAGATAAATGACATTTTATGAAATCACAAAATGTGCCTAAAACAGCATAATGGCTTTAAAGCTTTTTAATTAGCTTTTGGCAAATCAACAGATGCAGAGTATCAATGAGCATGCATAATTTATCTACTAACAGTATGTCTGTACTTTTTAGGATGTCGTAACACTGCCTTTTATTTGTGCTTTAATACACCACTGATTGTAATCCTAACACAGTTTGCAAGACCTTTAAACACAAAACTCTCAAACAGTGAAATTCTAAACAAACTAATGTATCTAGATCTATACTAACCATATAATGTCTTTCATTATTACTAGTTACACTTAAGAAGCTTCAAAGGAACTATATTGTTACTATCAGATTTGTTTATTCTGTAATGTTTAAAAATTATATAAACAATTTAAATATTATGACCGCAGATAAACATCTCCTTTTATCTGAGAGCAAGAAACACATCAGGAACTTTGCAAATACTAGAGCACCTCCTGGAAGTACTAGGAAGTACTAGGATGCCTAACATAGTGGTACTCAAACCATTATCATTTGACACCATTTTATATATCTTACTTTTATGTTTGTTACCAGTGGTTGCTCTGGAGTAATCTATAACTACTTTCCTTGTATTTTCTTTTTTCTTCACATAAGAGGTAAAAGATATAGAGATATGCTGGCATCTGTTTCCTAAATATCTAGTATCCTTCAAAACACTGAAGGTGTCTGAGTGCCATGAGACAATGAGAAATGTGAGACAGATCCTATTCAGATAAATTTCTCTCTGAAGTGGCAACAGGAAGCTAGACAGGATACTGAAATGGCACTGCAAGTTTGTTTTTAGGCAGGTGAATCACATTCAGTTTGGATTCAGTTCAAGAGTTAATTATTCACATTTATATTTCCAACTGTCTGAAACTTCTATGTGATGCCTGAACCTCATTATAATCCTTGCACATCTCGGTACAGCCCATGTAACTTGGGAAGCAATTTAGTTCATTCAAAAATACTCCTCTAATGCCTGAATCACGCCTTGAGACTCTGGCATCTGAAGTTACTTGAAACATGCTAGGTTGTCCTACCTGACCATCAGCTGCTGTTCCAGAAGACCTATGACTTATGCAGTGTCTCAGCTGGCACTTGGTCACTATGTTTGGGCAATCAATCCTGATCTGGTGGCTGATTAGTGGAATATGCTGACTGTATTGACTAGACTCAACCATTTACAAGTTGACTCACATTTTCAGAGACACCATATTGTATGTCCTAACCTGGAGGTGGAGTTGTTCTGTAAAAGGCTTTGATTGTGTTGAGACAAGTTTGTAGCCTGTAACCCAAAAGGGTGTCATATCTACAGAGGAACAATCATACAAAAAAAAAATCAAATTCCTGTTTAGAAAGACCCATTTGTATCATTTTTCATTTAATGGTTATCACATACTGACATGAACCACTGCTACTTTTGGGACTTAAGCTATTTCAATCTATTTAGACTTTAGTTACTCCGTATTATACGGACACAGGGAATCACTGAGGTGCTCCTGTAACTTATTTTGTCAAGTAAGTTCTGCCTTTTGGAATAGTTTTGAGATTTGAGTTGCTGTCACCACTGATTAATTCCTTCCTACCATGACTTTGAAACTCAGTTTACAAATTACTTTTCTGTCAGTTTTTCAGTTTCTGATATGCAATTTTATACTCTCTGCAACCTCCATTTTGCCACAGATTAAGGATTCATTAAAGTTATCTATCACATTCTGAGTTCTAGGAAGAACTCAGAATTTGTTATGTCTAACAACATACAGGGAAATATTCTGTTGCATCTGCATGGGCTCTGCTCTTTTCCTCAGCTGGGAAGCTACTACTCATTTTCCAGAGTAAGCTACTTCTACTGAAGTCTGTAGTTTCTCTTGGTCAGTATTTGGTAGTTAAAATGAGGAGCTGGGCTCAGAGTTTGGTATTGCAGTAAAGAACTCTTGATTCCTTTCTTTTAGCTGATTTTGAAAGCTTCAAATTGGTAGTAGCATTTCTCTTGCAGAAAGCCAGCAAGATTAACAAAGCTGCTGCAGACGTGAGTTTTCTTAGTATACTTATTGAGTGGTTGACAGAACAATATTATGATGCAAAGGAAACACCAGAGGATATCAGTGGTAATAAAAAGTTACAAGAAAATGTTTTGCGCTAAGAGTAAAGATTATAGTTTGAAAATAATAGTATGTTCCCTTAATATATTTCCTCCACTCTCCCAGTTCTGGGGATTTACCATGTAAAAGCTTCGAGGAGCAGTGTACCAAAAGAAGAAAACCACAGTCATTACTAAGAAATCGTCTTCCTCAGAACCCTGGGATCTGTAGCAAAATCTTCATTCATTCATGTAGTTGAAAAGGTGAGCTGAAGGTCTAAGATATCCTGCTTTTCTCCTGGGATTGAGAAGAAAACCTCTTCACAAGGGAAGAAGATGAACATATATTATAAAAAAATACATATATATGTATATCAGAGCTAAGAGGGAAGAAATGTTTTGAATTCAGTCACAAATACATGTACAAAATAATCCTCAGATGTCATCCTCTGATAGGTCATCAGGTTGCATCTGCTTGAAAGAATTATGAATCAGAAACAGAATTCTTTTTTTGACACAATATAATACCAAAAATACCAGAAACAATAGGAAAAGGAATAAGTTTAGACTACACATTTGTCTGTACAGGTGCATTTAAAAACAAAATGTATTTCCAGCTATTCATTCAAAGGAAAACTCATACAAAGGGTATGCACGTGAATCCTCATGCAGGTATGCTAAGGCAAATAAACTTACATCTATGATATGTATGTGTTTATGTAGGTTGTAGATAAGGCCTTTTACTTCAGCTCATTTAACGTTATAAGTGAGTTTTCACATGTACAAATTTGTGTGGGAGGTTGGGGAACTCAACATCAAATTTGTGTGGGAGGTTGGGGAACTATACATCCCATGGTGATTAGATAACAGTGGCAAACATAAACTGCTGATGCCAATATTAATTATGTTATATTTAGGAAAAATAATTTAATAACAACAACAATTTACTGAGTCAATTGCAGGTAAGTTTTTAATTTCCCAGGCTACAGAAAATAAATGGTTTTGCTGTCAATCGTCATATACGTAATAAACAAGTCTTATCTTCCTCTACAATTCTAATCCTGTGACACCAGAATGATGATTTCTCTGTGTAATTGAATCACACTGGGAATTTTCCCTTTTCTTGTTGTTGTTGTTTTCTTTATTTGTTTTCTTTTGATTTGTTTTTAACTTGTGGATATGGTTTTTTGTACATTATTAGGTTTGTGAAGATTTTTTTATCTCACGCCTGGTATAGCTACAAAATTTATAGTTTATATCTTAGATTTTTTTAAAATTTTAATTTTCATACAAAGAAGTATGATTAATTTGTGCTCTTTCATTAATATTGAAATTGATATGGAAATAACCCTCTATTCATTTGCACTTTAAAACAAAAAATACTAAATAATTTTTTAATTAAAAAATAATAGGAAAGCAGAAAGGTTTTAATGATCCTAGTTACTGTGAATTCAATCTAGGATATGATTCAAGAAAATAATTTTAAATAGTACTAGTTCCATAAAGTAAAAGGTTTTGCAGCATCAAAGTAACAAAAATCAAAAATGCTTCTACAAAGCATATAGCAATTCATCTAATATCTTTAATAAAGCGGAAAATTTTCTGTGCTTGTAGATTTACATTTTTATGCAAATCCATTCATAAGCACATGTAACTATATTTAATCTCATTTATTTGCTATTAGGGATATTCCACATAAATGTGTTCATAAAGGATCAAACCCCAGTGCCTTTTATTCAGGTGAATTCATTTTCTTTAGTCAAACAATTTGAAAATGTTGACAAAAATGACAGTCTTGTATAAAAAAAGTGATATCATTTAGCAGGTTTTTCATATTATGGCCTAATTCAGCTGTTGCTGGTATAAATAGAAATCCTTTCATTGAATCAGAATTGGCTGTAATATTCAGGAAACTAAGCCTTAGGCACAGTTTGTATTTATTTATTGTTTTTCCAATGCTGTCTATATTCTAAAATGTTCTCAAATCTAAAAGAATAGGGAAAGGATTGTATGTGGAAAAGGAGCATTATTAAGTAATAGAATTTTTTTGTCTAAAGATGTTGTACATATAGTTTACATGGCCTTCAGAAAGGCATACCTCAGTGTAGAGGCATGTAGTTTAAGAACTCTTGCCTTTTTGAAAAATAGAACGAGAGTTTTGAAAGATATAAATTTTGGAGTCGTTCTGTACTTTGGCTTAGATTGATTTAATATCTTTATTAAATGCACCATATTTAACATCTCATTAAAGCATCTGAACTGGGGGCATAGTAACTGTATGTTGTAAATATAGCCGTTGTGATCTAACTCAAAAATTTTGTAGGGTGATCTATAATTTTAAATTTTTATGCATGGAATCAAGGGATCTATGCTTCTGTATTAGGTTTGTGTGGCCAAGCTTTTGTAGCAGGGCAGCTACAGGGATGGTTTCTGTGACAAACTCCTAGAAGCTTCCTCCTTGTCCAGCAGAGCCAGTCTCTGGTAGCACCAGAGATGGATGTGCTGCTGATCAAGGCTGGGCCAATTAGAAATGGTGGTAACACCTCTGCAGTAACTCTGTGATATTTAAGAAGAAGAAAAAGAATAGTTCTTGCGCAGTTGTAATTGCAGGCAGAAACAAGCAGAATGAGAACATGTGAGAGGAACAGCTCTGCAGACACCAAGGTCAGTGGAAAAGGAAGGGAGGGAGGTGCTCCAGGCACCAGAACTGAGATTCTCCTGCAAACCATGGTGAGGCAACTGTGCCCCTACATCCCATGGAAATCCACAGGGATGCAGAGATACACCTGCAGCCCAGGGACGAGACCCACGCCAGAGCAGGTGGATGCCTGAGAGGAGGTTGTGACCCTGTGGGAGGCCTGTGGAGAGAGGAGCCCATGCTGGAGCAGCCTGTCCTTGAAGTAATGAACCCTGTGGAAGTGAACCACTTTGCAGCAATTTGGGAAGGCCTGCTGCCCGTGGGATGGACTCACATTGCAGCAGTTCATGGAAAACTGTCTCCTGTGGGAAGGACCCCACTGTGGAGCAGGGCAAACTCCTCTTCTTGAGCAGTGGGACAAACAAAGGGTGATAAACTGACCAAAACCCCCATTCTCTGTCTCATTGGGCCACTGGGGGAGGAGGTAGAGCTGGGAAGGAGAGAGGGGTGGGGGGGAAGGTGTTTTGAAGGTTTTATTTTACCTGTCATTATCCTACTCTGATTTTGTTAGAAATAAATTCAATTAATATTTGATACAATGTTTTGCCCATGATAGTATTTGGTGAGTGATCTCTCTATTCTTATCTCTTATCTTATCATGAACCCATTGTTATATATTCTCTCCCCTGTCCAGCTGCAAAGGGGAGTGATAGGCTTTAGTGGGTGCCTGTCATCCAGCCAGGGTCAACCCACTACAGCTCCTAACTTGGATGCCTCCGAAACTCAGCATGAATAAGTATTTTTTAAGTGTTTCCAGTCTCCTTCTTCCTGATGTGAATAATTACTATTCTTTGAAATAATTTAATACAAAAGGTGCATAAGATAGGTCTTTTCTAAACCAACCTGAAAACCAAATAGTGTTTTCTGTTAAGTCAGAAAGAATAGGTTTTAGATCTTGGCTTGAATCATCATGATGTCTTATTACCTAGAAAAGACCTTTGGGAAGAATAATTCAGCAGAGAATACAGTTAACATTTGTAAGTGCTGAAAAAACCCATTTCTTGAAATGGAAGTGTTTCAACTGTAAAAACTTCTATTGCTATTCAGTATTCAAATGGACAACCAGAGTGTGGAATGTGCTCATCAGAAACAGAGAACAGTCTCTCGTGTGATGAAAAACCCTTAAAAGAATTACTTAGTTTATGAAAAGACAAGAAGTTTATGCTTTTAATGTAAAAAATTGTGACAATAAAATCCAATGATATTCATTGCTTTAAAATTAATTTCAAAGGTGGATCAAGTAGGCAGAATGTAAGTTTTACACTGGACATGCCAGAAGTAACATACTTAACACAAGAGAGCCCGTACACTCAAATTCTTGGTGATATATAGAGAATCTAATAGAACAGTACCTTCGGACTCTTCGTTGATGTTCGTCAGCCTCCTCGTGGATACTGAAACGTTTTTTTTAAGAGTTTCTTAAGATACTTTAATTAAACAAAATACTTTGGTATTGTCTCAAGCATGTTTTACCACTGAACTCAAACTAGAGAGAAGCTTGTATTAATGATACCTAGCTTTTGAAAAAGCAATAGCTTTTTTGAATGGTATGGATATACCCCTTTTCAAATGCTTGCATGGTATCTAGTTGCTTGAATAATCAATGAGGGGAGAATGATACTTTTAAAGTACAATTCACCTGATCTATCATACTGATATATTTTAGAAGGAGGTTTAACGTCCTATAAAAGTAGTTCTAGAAGTAGATATTTCTCTTGACTGGTACTGAGAAAACCTATACTGAATGGCTTAGAATTAAATATCTGTTTCTTAGACGATGCAATTAGGCATTTGGAATTATTCCATTAGCCTTAATTTTATTCACACTGAAGTGCTACAGCCAATTATCCTGTGGCCTTGAGTATTCCAGAAAAGTAAAAGTTATCCAATACAAGTAGGATAAATTCCTCAATGTTTTAAAGGTATCCATTTGCTGTAAATTTCAGGAGAGTTTATACAACATTTCAGTACTTATTTTGAGATTTCATTTCTCAGCAAATACCCCAATTTAAAGCAGAAAATGCTCACCAAAATTCTGAAAACTACACACAAGTAGCCTGGGAAGCATGTTAACAGGAATGAACACATCAACTATTATTTGTAATCTTTATCTGTATTATCTCATATTTTATGTTAGAAGTGTTAGAATCATAGTTTTCCTCATAAACTTTGTTTCCTGAAAATGAAGGTATCTGTGATATATGCCAGAGATCTTTTCTAACTGGTGAAATACTAAGAACTGTGCAGTGTTTTAGCTGAGTTATGACAACCTATACCAGTCCTGAAGGCCATTTGTACTGTTCTTGGTGTCTAAATTTCTGACAAAAGAGGCAACACATCTGTGCTGGCTTACAAAACTACTGGTTTGCTCAAGGATAGCAAGCACAGAAAATTATGAACAAATGGCAGTCTTTCAAGACAAGTTATAGAAAATTTTCTCCACACTAAAAGAGTATAAGAAGATCCATTTCCTTGACAAGAATACTAAAATAGTTCTAAGAGTATTCCTGAAGACAACAGGAGCACGTCTATTCGTTAAAGAGATGTAAATTGGTAGGTATAATTTTTCCAATGCTGTTGACACATATATGAAGAAATGTTTCAAGCCTAAACTTCAAGCTGTGAAGCAAGTACTCTGTAACTGCAGACAGATGTTTCGGTTTACTGACTACTTTCTGAGTGTTGCTTCCAAAATCATAGTAGAAAAAAAGAAAAAAAGGAAATAAAAGTATTCTGAAAAAGGCTGTCAGTGCCCTTGGACAAAGTTGTTGAAAATGAGTTCCTTACAGATTCAATGCATTCTTATCTTTAATAAACAGCTCATAGACGCGCACTTTTATTTTTCTTTGGACAAGAACAACTTAATTGTGGCCATTCCTATATATATTTCTTGCCAGTTTGTGAAAACACAAATGCTAATATACCACTAATTGGTTTCCTTCTGGCTCTTTTTCCTATCTTAGTTCACTCTCCTGCTCTAAACTCTCTAGTACTAGTTCAGATGCACTAAAAGGCTTTTCAAACTAGTAGTCAAAGACTGCTTATCTACATATGCTATCCATATATGCATGTTTCTGTGAGTGACAGAGTCTTTTTACTGTGGTATAAACATTTGGCACAACAGGAGTGCATTGAAACAGAAGTTGGTTAGATTAAACTAGATTTCATATGGTCCTTGAACAGTTTGCTTACATTTGATACAGTACTCCTAAAGGAACCAAGTTTGCCTGCACAAAACTACAGACTGAGAAAATGTACTCTAAGTAAGAATTGTTGGAGTATTCACTAACAAACCAAACAAATCTGGATAAAATACTCATGTAGATAAAATCTGTATATATTATTTATTTTGTCTCACTGAAAATCTGTTTTTATATAGCTGAAAAATGCTTATGAATGAAACAGGGAGAGATAAGAACTTTCCTTAAAGGGCAGTCTCACTGATTGCATCCACGAGCGATATTGCATATAGGTGAATTCACAAATATTAGCAGAAAAGTACCTTCTTTAAAATAATGAGAAAATAAGGACATAATTTTGCTTGTTCTATGATTCCAGTTTTGAGTTTCAGTTGTCCATACACTCTTTGGGCAGTTTTAAACATATCTAGCAAAGGTTTACCATTCTTCCATAGAATTTAACATTCTCCCATAGAATTGCAGATATTAACAATTAGATCATGAGTGCTAATATTCATAAGTTTAGAGTGTCAGACAATTTGTTTTTTGAATGTTGAAATGAATATAAATCACAAAGATTTTCACTATTTCACTACTTAAATACTTGATTGAACTGTTGTTCTTACTTGTTTAGGAACTTTACAAATAAATCTAAATGAAAATATAGTTCCTTAAAATGTGTTTTGTAAAAGGTTTTAGGATGTTTTTGAAAGCAGAAACTGCATTATTCATCCTTTCAATCAAAAGAATATATTCTTATTTCTTATGGCAGAAAGTACTTCTATCCTCAGACTGCAAAGTTGGAAGCTTCTTAGTTGAAAGTTAATTCATCTTTTTATTAACTGTAGACTACATTTATCAGTTTATGTCTCTTCATAATTAAATGTAGAGATAACAATATGTTTTATATCACACCTCTGAATTGTTTCAGTATTCACAAATTAGAAGTTAACCAAAAAGCAAAAGGAAGACTGGACTTGATTTTTCCATGACATTCTGAAACTTCACCTTAATTGAAACTAGAACTTTTATTTCACTTCATTTGGGACTGATGCTTTAAAATGGTCCCTGGAAATAAAGCCCTTAAAGAAAGAGAGTGTGATAAAAAATATGATTTACGAAAACCCTTAATGTAAGGCCACTGAGATAATTTTTGTTCCTTTCTTTTGATATCTGATAGCTTTGAGGACTTTGTTTCTTTTGGGAAACTCCTAAATCCACTTCATCTTCTGCAGCTTCAGCTTTCTGTAGACAGTTAAGCTATGTTTTCCACAATACCGCCATATTTTGCTCCCTTAAAAATGCTTCTAGAGTAACACAGAAACTTTGTTCTACTTTAAGTCATTTAAGTAATAGTTTTAATCTTCTTGAAATGCAAATGGAGTCTCTCAGATACCACCTGAACTCATTAAAAGATCTGTCATGACTTTAACAAAGGTATGACTACAATGTATATACATAAAAATGTATACACAGCTAAGAGGCTTGCTAGATTTAGGCCATTGATTATAGTATAACAGAGCAGGAGAACTTTACTGACATTTTTAGTAATTTTGCATCCTGGGGATAGTGTTAATGTCAACACTGACTTCTTGTCAATAAAGTAGATACATTTTCACAGAGGGATCATACATACATGTTGGATTTTCAGTAAGAAAATCACTAAATTCTAAATTGAAACACTGATATTTATAAGTCTAAGTATGACATGTATGGCATGTTTATACATGAAATATTGGAACTGGGACATAACTTAATACACCCTTCAATATCTTTATGTTACATGTGTCACTGATCTGTCTCAGGCTAGTCCAACGACCAATATAAACTAAATAAAAAGCACATATGAAACTTCATCTACTTTTTTTTTTCTTTTTCTTCACCACTGCTGTTTCACTGTAAAATTTCACAGAAATTAGGAACAAAAACCTATGATGCTGAATGTGATAATTTTAGGGGTAAAAAATCTCATAGGCCATGAAAGTAAAAATAAAAGAAATTCCCTTTAAAAATGAGATTGTGATTGAATATCTCTTCCTATAGATATAAAGTTTATACACACAACTGCAGCCAGGCAACTAAGCCCCTTCTTATAGTCACAAAACTTCCTTTGATGCCTTCCTCAAAAAGAAAATTACATTTGCTACTTAAATAGAGTTGTACTAAGCAGATAATAAATAATTCAAGGATTTAAACTGTTCATGAGTAATTCACAAGATTCACTTCCACCTGCCAAATATTTGGATCATATGTTGTCTATGTACAGTCACAAAATGTACCCAGAATGAATTCTGTTGCATAACACCTAATGCCTGACATTACATTATTGTAACACTCCGTATTGAATTAGTCTGAAAGGAATATATCGATGTGCTACTATAATGGTTTTCAGATCAGACACCATTTATCAACTACTTAGCTAATATCCACTCTTAAATGAAAAGACTGGATGGAAGTGAATGGTAAACACCAAAGTCTGCCATGCTTATCACTTTTAATTGTATGGTTGGCCAGCCATCTGTATTTGATTTGGCTAGTTCAGTATGTCTTTTTTTTTTTCCTCTGCTAATGAATACAAATTCACTGTGCAATTCTGGATGCAGTAAATTACACCATGATGGCTGATGCTGTCAGTGAAATGCTAGGCACTGAGTCTGATAATTAAAGAATGACATTTAACGGAATAGCGTATCTGGAACTGAATGTGTTTTGCTGAAAAATGAACATGAAGGCCAAACAGAGGTTCTTGTTATCTTTAAAAAAAATGTTGGCAGAAAGAACGGTCAGAGGAGATATGCTGATGTCTCTGCATTAGTTGATGAGATAGTATTGCATGGCAGGTTTAATAAATAATAATAATTTGTTACATAAAATTCACAGTTACCTTGAATACAGGTTCACTTTTGGCACTACAGCTTCAAGAAATGCAAACGTCATTATATTTCCTTTGCATGTTTTACCATACATTACATAACTTAGGAGCTCAAATACTGTCATAATTTTTACTGACACTGTGATTGTTAGAAGAAGCAACATGTTTGAGGTATGCATAAGGGTCTGTTGACAGAACCACAGAAGCAAATCTTCAATTCCAAACTTACCGCAGTGTCTGATTTTCCTGCTGCTCCCGATTGGCATTTACAAGATCCCATTTACAGCTGTGGTCAAAACTTTAAGCAACAAGCTGTTTAGAGCACTAAAAAGCTATCACTGACTAATGTCATATGAGTTTTTAAATATAGACAAAAAAAACTACTACTTTTATCATTTTTTGTTTACTTTGTGTTTTAGTTCAACTCAACTACTCGATGGACAAACACAATTCAGTGAATGCAAAAATAAAATATAATTTTGCTCAAAATATTTAACTTTTTCATATATAACAAATCTAATTTCTATCTTATGAAATATTAAAGGCTTTTAAACTTGCTCAGAATATATGCTAGCCAAAATCACCGAAATGGACTGTGAAAAGAAGTAGTTCTGTCAAATGTTTTTTGTTTTCTTGTATTAGAAAGTTCCATTAGCTTGCATTTTTAGAAAAATACATGGCTGCTTAATGGAAGCAGAGGTTAAAAACCTGGTGTTATTAGACTGCACCTGCATCAGTTTATCAAGAATCATATTTCCTCAGTAATACTGAATCTGTCTTCATGCACTACAGAGTCCAGTTCTGAAGATATTTAGCCTCTGGTTAAAACAATATAGAAGTCAAAATCTATTAAAAAGTATATTAAAAACTTTAAAATTTTGTTTATATCTATATATAAATAAATCTCAAAAGAGAATGAACATTTTATAGGCATAATGTTGTGTTGCCTGCAAGTTTCTGATAGCTATTTCTTGGGAAATGAATCTTTACATTTTAAAGTATTATATATAAATATAATGTTGATTCAATTTAATAATTTATTGAAATACAATAATATAAATATTTATGTATTTTTTAGGCATTCACAGGGCAAAACCTAACAGACAGCTTGGACTTTTTCACAGGTGAAACACAATACAAATAATCTTTAATACAGCATATCGCAAAAGCAGAGCATCACTCGTGTCTTTGGAAAATCAAGCTCTTATGCATGATTTTACACAAAGGTCAGTTTGTAAAATTTACCCTTTGCATTCAAAATTTTTTTTTTTTTAATCATAGAATCATTAAGGTTGAAAAAAACCTGTAAGATCAAGACCAACCATTAACCTAACACTGACCGGTCCACTAAACTAACTATGTGACCCTATGTCAAGGTCTTTTTTATCACATTAAATGAGAGAACTTCTTTGGCTAGAGGCTTTACTTCTAGGGACTGTTTTAAAGCAACAGAGCCAAATTAATCCTACATGTGCAGTACTTACTCAGAGCTTAAATCTCTTAGGTTAAATGGCATCATGGTAGTAAAATATTACATTAGGGATTGATGACTTCCATTTACCTGGCATAAAAAATAAGATATTAGAATGAAACTGATAGGAAATAGTCCTCATTTGTGTTCTGATTCTATTGAAGTTTGCTGTAAATGTGAGATAATCTTTCATTATCAATTACAGAATCACAGAATCACAGAATCACCAGGTTGGAAGAGACCTTCAAGATCACCAGGTCCAACCCATGCCCTAACACCACCTCAACAGAACCATGGCACTGAGTACCACATCCAATCTTTTTTAAAACACATCCAGGGATGGTAACTCCACCACTTCCTCAGGCAGATGATTCCAGAACTTTATCACTCTTTCAGTAAAAAACTTTCTCCTAACATCCAACCTGAATTTCCCTTGGCACAGCTTGAGGCTGTGTCCTCTCGTTCTGTCAGTCGTTGCCTGGAAAAAGAGACCAACCCCCACTTGACTACAATCACCTTTCAGGTAGTTGTAGAGAGTGATAAAGTCACCTCTGAGTCTTCTTTTCTCCAGGCTAAACCACCCCAGCTCCCTCAGTCGCTCCTCATAGGGCTTGTGTTCCAAGCCCCTCACCAGCCTTGTTGCCTTCCTTTGGACGCGTTCAAGCGTCTCAACATCCTTCCTGAGCTGAGGGGCCCAGAACATGACACAGGACTAGAGGTGCAGCCTCACCAGTGCCAAGTACAGGGGAAGAAGGACTTCCCTGGCCCTGCTGGCCACACTATTCCTGATACAGGCCAGGATGCCGTTGGCCATCTTGGCCACTAGGGCACACTGCTGGCTTATGTTCAGTCATCTGTCCATCAGCACCCCCAGGTCTCTTTCTGCCTGGGCACTGTCCAGCCACACTGTCCCCAGCCTGTAGTGCTGCAGGGGGTTGTTGTGGCCAAAATGCAGGACTCAGCATTTGGACTTGTTAAACTTCATCTTATTGGACTCTGCCCATCTATCCAACCATTCCACGTCTCTTTCCAGAGCCCTCCTACCTTCCAACAGATCAACACATGCTCCCAGCTTAGTGTCATCTGCAAATTTACTAATGGTAGACTCAATACCCGCATCCATGTCATCAATAAAAATACTAAACAAAACTGGCCCCAGCACAGACCCCTGAGGGAAACCACTAGTGACTGGCTGCCAACTGGATGCAGCACCGTTAACCACCACTCTCTGGGCCCAGCCACCCAGCCAGTTCTTAACCCAGCAAAGAGTGCACCTGTCCAAGCCGTGGGCTGCCAGCTTTTCCAGGAGGTTACTGTGGGAGACAGTGTCAAAGACCTGGCTGAAGTCCAAATAAACAACATCCACAGCCTTTCCCGCATCCACCAGGCGGGTTACCTGGTCGTAACAGGAGATCAGGTTGGTCAAACACAGCCTACCCCTCCCAAACCCAGTCATCTGGAACCTCATCAGTGAGCCAGGACTGTTGGTAAACGATGGAGTGGGGCTTTGCAAGCTCATCTGCCAGCTCCCTCATCACCCTGAGATGGATCCCATCTGGTCCCATAGATTTATGAACATCTAAGTGGCTCAGCAGCTCTCTGACTTCTTCCTCCTGGATAACAGGGGGACCATTCTGCTCCTTGACACCATCTACCAGGGCAGGAGGACAGTTGTCCTGAGGACAAACGGTCTTTCCAATAAAGAATGAGGCAAAGAAGGCGTTAAACACCTCTGCCTTCTCCCCATCTGCAGTCGCTAAATTCCCTCCTGCATCCAGTAGAGAACCAAGGCTGTTCTTACCCTTCCTTTTGCCATTAATATATTTGTAAAAACATTTTTTATTATCCTTCACAAAAGTTGCCAAATTAAGTTCTAACTGAGCTTTGGCCTCCCTAATTTTTTTCCTATGGCCTAACATAGGAAAAACATGGCCTAACAACCCCCTTAAATATTTCCTGAGATACCTGACCCTTTTTCCAAAGATGATACATCCTCTTTTTATTCCTTAATTTCTTCAAAAGCTCCTTGACCATCCAGGCTGGACATTTGCCTCGTCGACTCATCTTTCCACACACAGGGACAGTCTGTAAAGCCAGTATAAGAACATGTTGAAAACCTCTTCAGAAAAATACTATATGAAATTCACTGTGGTTATACGTTCGCCCTGTGAATGAGAAATCTTCTGGAATGATAGAGACCTGAATCTTTGGGTAAGACTTGTATCATGCCCCTTATCTGGGACAACCATGCAGAGTGGATGCACAGAATCATAGAAACAGAATCATAGAAAGGTTTGGGTTGGATGGGACCTTAAAGTTCACCTAGGTCCAACGCTCCTGCCGTGGGCAGGGAGATCTCTAGATGCAACTCTCTCTAGATGTTTTCTTAATATCTGTACATTTTTCTTCCTAAATTCTATAAGCAGGATTTCTTGGAATATAAGTAGTAAAAAATCAAAAAAAGAAAAAAACTCCAGGATTAATAGTTTCACAACATGTTATAAAAAGTTTCATTTATTTTAGAACACAGATGAATAAAGAGATCATGCATTGCTTTTACATATGGGAAATGAAAATATAGTGCCTTCCTGTGCCTTAGGAGTTTCAAACAGACCAGCAGACAAGAGACTGTCTGAATTGGAAAATGGTGAAGAGTATACCACATTTCCCCAGATAAAGTGATAGCATTTTCCGTAGGAAAAAAATTATGATAGACAGAAAAAGAATAGGAAGAATCTGTGTCTCACAGTAATTGTACAGAATGCTCATCTGGGAAACAGGCTAATCATCTGTATTTCAAATTGTTCTAGGAACAGTACACATTATTAAATATTTTTTCTAAGCAAATCTATTTCAAGTTGGAGACAATGCTTATGATTACTTTTGAGTGTTGGGGGCTGTTTTTAAATGTATTATAAATAATAGAGGGTTCCTTTTCTAATGGAAATTAGTACTCTTCATTCCTCCTAGGTATTATTTCCCCTTTGATACGAAAACTTGTAAAACATAGGAATCAGTAAAAAGAAGAGCTCAAGAAGACCTCGTGTTATTTTAGTTTAACACATCAACAGTAAGGTTGGTTGACTGGACCTAGATGAAAATATCAATAACTTTTTGAATTGACATTTGGACATCTTGGTATGTGTCCCTTTGACTGAAGTGTTTCGACAATGCAGCTTTTTCATCTACACATGGTAATTAAGTAACTGATTATTTTGCTTCCTTCTGGGCTTGTGGTCAGCAGCAATGTTTTTATGCTCAAAAGTCTATCAAGTTTTCATAGCAATATGATTATCCTATTGTTTTTAGATGTTTACTAACCCATTCCGGTAAATGATAAATTAAATTTGCTTGTAAATTAAAGACATTATCAAGGCCTTATTTTTATTCCATTTTTCAGACTTTATTTTTGTCTGAGACTTTGGTTTAGAGAAGTGCAATACAGATATTTGTCTACCGAACAGACAAGTAGGAGATTCAAATATATATAGGTAGAGAAAATGATATTAAATCATTACAATAATAACATAATGAAAAAAGCATTACTCTCCTACATCAATGCATAAATGCATTTCAAATATAAATGAGTTCCAAATATTCAGAGAATTTAAAGGCGATAATCCTGTATTCTGTAGGTTCGACATGTTTCATATTTTGAAGACAGGTAGCATTTCCTGCTCAAAGATAACGTTTTAGCAAAACGAAATTTGAACGTGAGCCGGGTATCATCTCATCTGGAATTATAATTAGTAAGAGAACAGATGAGTTCTGTGTGAGACGCTATGAAAAGAACTACCAATTGCTTCTGGTTGGTTTGTGAACTGAGGAAGACCCTGCTGAGATTGAATCGCTGCATTTGAGGCCTGTAAGAAAACTGATACTGCAAGATAGTTATCGACCCTGTGTAAATGGAAATACAGGATTTCAGTTCAGATAGACAAAGCTTAAAGAAGAAAAAGTGTTACTGAAGGATGCGTCTTGTGAGTAATTGCAACCAATAAAAACCTGATCCCTCAAGCACCTCTATATCAGAATAAAGATGAGTTCACTGTGCACCTATTTTTTGCAATCCTGTTGCATTTTAAAAAATCAGTTTTTTCCTGAAGTTAAGTTTAAAAGCTTTATGGAATGAAAAGAAAAAATAAAGAAGAGAAAATGCATACTCATTTACTTGTGACATGAAAAAGAAAAGAATACTTTTGTGTTATTCTATTTTAAGACTCAAGAGAGTCTATTCTGAGATTTAGGTTGAAAGAATCATGCTGCAGTGGAAGAGTATAGGATTCAATCAAAAGAAGGTCAGGAGAAATTTGAAGTATCATGGGAACATAAGTGAACACGAATTCATAAAAGAAATATTTTCATGTTGAAATGAAGTAACAGTTTAAAAAATTCCATTAATAACTCCAAAGTTAAAACTAGTTGGCAAATATTTTGGAACATCAGATGGGCATCAAAAGAAATTTGCAAACATATCTTTTCAGTTATACCAAGGCAAAGCATTAGATATTCTTTGACACTAAGTTTCAATTGTGTTCTACTTTTGAGCAGCAAACCAAATTTTGAGGAAAACAAGAGTTTCAGGATCTGGTGAACTTCAATTCAGATTTTGAAACAAAAAGTACATTTGGTGAAATTTATTTATTATTCAGTGCTGATTTTTAAATGTTGACTAGTCTATTTTGTATGACAGCTGTACATTAATGTAGAACGGACATTTTAATCCAAGATATCTATTTGTCTGTCCATCTGTCTCTCTCTCTGTCTCCATCCACACCTTCATTACTAAGTCCATCCTACTCAAGTATTTCACTGGACTAATATTATGTACTTTAAACTTCTAATTCCACTGAAACTCTGAGTGCGATGTAACAATTAGTTTAGTGCACACTTTGACCCCCTCTTTCCATTCATTTGTCATTTAGTTGCACCTATTACATTTAGCAGAATGTTAAAAGAAATAGTATTACTACAAAAAATAATTACCCTCTGGGCTCAAATTGTGCAGGCATGCTTCAGAAGCCCTATAGAGACAATTTTTTTTTTTTTAGATTTAAGTTTTTCTGCAAGTTAAGTGCACATATATTATCAAAAGAAATATGGAGATGAGAAAAAAAATTGGGTTATACTGTACAAAATGGATGTAACTTCAAACATCCCTAATCCTTGATATAACACCTATATTTTCTAGTTAATAAATGCACTTTGTTTTCTTATATATGTGTAAATTTGCACTTCAATGTAGCTAGGTCCATCCAGGGAAAGCTCCCATCTCATGGTTTGACACTGGCCTGATACCAGGCACCCACGAGAGTCACTTGCTCACCCTCCCCTGCCACAGCTGGGCAGAGGACAGAAGCAAAAAAAAATTAACAACGGCTTCATGAGTTGAGATAAGGACTAGGAGAAAACACTTCAAGGGCAAACCAGGCTTAACTTAAAGTTACAAAGTGAATTTATTGCTAACAGAATCAGAAGAGGATAATGAGAAATAAAATAAGCCCTTAAAAACACCTTTTCCCCCCAGCCCACTCTCTCTTTCCCACCAACAGTGCAGGGAAACAGGGCATGGGGGTTTTGGTCAGTTCATCACTGAGATTTTCTTCTGCTGCTCAGGGAGAGGAGTCCTTCCTCTGTGAGACCGTGGGGTCCCTCCCACAGGAGACAGTTCTCAACGAACCTCTCCAAATTGGGTCCACTCTCACGAGCAGCAGTCTTACAGCCCCTGCTGCAACACGAGTTCCTCCCACGGGCAGACAGTCCTCCCAAAACAGCTGCGATGTGGGTCTCTCTTTCCATGGGGTGCAGTCCTCCAAGGACAGGCTGCTCCAGCCTGGAAGCAAGGGCCCTCTCTCTCCACTGGGACTCCCACTGGATCACAGCCTCCTCCAGGCATCCACCTGCTCCGTCGTGGGCACCTCCCCCACGGGCTGCGGGTGGATCTCTGCATTCCCCGTGGATCCATGGGCTGCAGGTGGACAACCTGCTTCCCCATGGTCTCTTCACCATGGCCTGCAGAGACATCTTGGCTCCGGTGCCTGGAGCACCTCCTCCCCCTCTTTCACTGACCTTGGTGTCTCCATGTTGTTTTCCCTCACATGTTCTCACCTCCTCCTCTTCTCTGACAAGAAGCAAAAAACCCCTGTTACTTTGTTTTGATTTTCTTCTTAAGTATGTTATCACAGAGGCATTACCAGCCTCTCTCATTGGCCCAGATTTGGCCAGCAACCTGTCCATCTTTCAGAGCCATCAGAGACTGGCTCTGCTGCACATAGTGGAAACTTCCAGGAGGTTCTCACAGGACCCACCTCTGTGGCCCCCCTGCTACCGAAAACCAGGCCAAGCAAAACCAATACAGCCACTGATACTTCAAGAATCATGTACTGGTACTACAAGAGTCACATACTCTATATATATACTTACAAAGGAGTCTTACCCACAGGTTGAATCCTTCACTGCAAAATTTCCAAATGAAGTCTACAAAATATTTCACAATGCTATGAGAATTCTAATGAAGTATGAAGGTGTTTAACTTATCATAAATCATAGTTCAGTTCTGTCATATAACTTTCCCTAAAGCTCTGAATGCAGCATTGCATATACTATGAACAGATTAAACTAGCATTATCTTCCTATGGGCAAAATTAAAGCAGTTCTTCTAATTTGTGACATACAAATCCATTCAGTATTTCTGACAGTTGTAAGAGAAATAAAGGTCAATGTGTACCCTGTGGTACCTGTATTCATTCAATTTTGCCACTTAAAAAATACATTTAATCAAACTTTTCAAAGTTATGGCTTTATAAATGGCTATTTATTTCTGGCCTTTGATTTCAACTTGAATTACTTTTTTTACCCACTTTATCATGTGCATGATTATCCATCCAACTCAAAAATTATGAACAGTTTTTGAAGAAGTTCTGGTCTTAAACAGAGTTGAGGTTTTTCTTCTATGCCCTTTACAACACTTTAGTAAAAAAAACCCAAGGTTTATCTCCACTTTTCCTTGAAATTCTTCCTGGAGAATTATTTACCATGCAACAAACACATGCACACAAAAAAAAACCCTCAATATTGTCTTCTGACCTCAGAGTGCTTAGCTATCTGAGAAAAACATGCATGGATAGTGAATTTAAAGCTGACCTTTGAACACTGAAGCCACTTTTAGGTTGAGATTTTTATCTGCTAATTATAGTTTATACACCTCAGTAAAACACAGATGGTAGACAAATATAGCAATGAACAGAAGCAAGGAGAGTTTACTTGAAATATAATGACTGTTAAGAACAATTAATGAGGGTGTTGCTCACAGACCCAATTAAAGTGCAGAATATTATTTAGAAAGGAAAAAAACTTATAAAAGCATGTAGGAAACACAAGTTAAAAGTTAGATAAACTCTCATAGCCAGATGATCTTATCTTAAGGTTAAACTATCAAACACTTCCAGAATGGTTTAGAAAGTTCAGAAGTTTGATAAAATAGAATAAAAACAAATAATATATTGTTTTTAAAAAGTTACAGGAAAAGATATTATCAACTGGGGATTTTTCTTTCATTTTCATAAAAAAAATATTTTTTAATAAGTATTTGGATGGAGGAAAAAATATCAATTTGGGTGGATAAATAAAACAGGTCGTGGCAATCATAGACCACACATTGTAGACTACATGTGAATCTTGAAATCAGAATGCGGATCTCGGAACTGTTTAGCTCTTTCCCAGTTAGATAAAAAATAATGAAATATTCTGGCCCTCTGCAGAATATGTTTTGTAAACCTTTACCTTTATTTATGTTGTTACTTTTGGGATACATACCTCTTATTTACGATGTATCCAGATTATGTTCCATGTAACTATATCCTTTTCTGGTATACTCTGTGTACTAGTTCAAAAACAAACCAGTGGGAGATTGCAAGTCAGAATTATAATTTAATAGGAAAATTAAAATAAACGCAATAGTACGAAAACACTGACAAAGTCAGGATACAACCTGACACCCTGTTAGTCAGGGTAGTCGTAGCAGTCCAGATGAAGTGGTCCTGTTGAAGTGGTGATCCTGTACAAGGATCTGGTTTTCACCTGAAGGTCCAGTGGTAGCTCCTGCCCCATGGGAATCCAGTAGGTAGGGCTCTTTATGCTGTTCCAAACCCCAGGTTATATCCAGGTGGGAATGCTTGTCTCCTGACCCCTGGGTGGAGCATCTCACAATGGGATGATGTCATTCTGTGAGTCATGCTGTGGGTGCTTGATAGCCCATTAACAGAGGCAGCTCCCGGAGGAAGTTATCAGGGATGAGTCATGGTAGGAGATAACAAACACTGCCCCACCTGCTTTAACAGCTTGTGAAGATGATAATAGAATACATGCTTTTGGTTACATCTTGCATTGTAACCTAGGACACTCTGTTAGTGATATTTCCTACATTTTTTAGGGATGTTTTTAAGCTTTACATGGTGTCAGGATGACCATCCTGAGATAATTTGTCTTCATACAAGAAACAGGAAATCAAATAACCTAATAACTGAAGAAAAATCTCTGCCTTCAAAGCTGTAGACTTGGGACCTCCATGTGGATGGAGAACTAAGACTCTTGGACAAGGTTTTGTTGAGACTTTAGCCTTATGATAGTGAGGATGAATAAGTGAACTTACACATAACCCTGGGTAAGCGACTATTCAAGTCCTACTGGTAAAGTTTGTCAAAATTTCTGAATCTGCAGGTATCTTAGAAGGCCAATGCTTCTGATTGCAGGTTATCAGCATGGAGATATGATGTTTGTTCCAGCAGCATGAACAAGCAACTGTAGCTACTGCTGTAACAAGCCTGTACTTCATCACATTCAACAGAACAAAAAAGCACTGAGTGGAGAACATCATCCTAGCAGTAAAACAAGATAGCACAAAGTCAGTACAGTTACCCAGACCGGTGTCAAATGAACCTCAACCCTGCTTACACTACCTGGACAGCCATGTCTGCTGCCAGGACAAACAAAGCTGTCATGAAGCAATCTCATCAGTACCCCAAAAACTAGAAAAGAAAGAGTAAGTACAAGAGAGCTAGACAGTGATTCAGTGGGTAGAATGTCAGCACTGGAATCAGTCCTGCTGCACTTAGAAATGATAGGCCATTCAGACTGTATTTTGGAGCTCTCACTAACAGCAAAGAGCACAGAAACTTTATCAGGAGAGATGGCACCTATTGCTATCATTTGTTATATTGCCAGGATGAAGAAAATGTTAAAGGAAGATGAGAAAATGGCCATGAGCTACTGTGTGTATGGCTGTAAGGATCATGATTTGTTTGGTTTTTATTGTTTAGCTTTAGTACATATTCAAGGTTGTATTTGTCATTGAAAACAGTTTGAAAACAGTACTTGCAATTGGAAGAGTTTTGTTCAGCCATAATTTTCTAGGCAGTCCTCTGAATTCTTATTTATATATACAAGGTGAGGTCTTTGCTGTTTAGAAAATGGGTGTGCTAATAACAAGAAAAAATCCTCGTTTTACCATAACTGTAGGCTTCAAACCTTGCTGTGCTTGAATATTATGACTGCTTTCTGCCTATACCTATGTATGTACCTGTGGTGATGGAATATAATTTTAAGTTATGGAATTCAGGCTCCTCTTACATTCAGATGAAATCACTGCAAAATAGTCTCTTTCTTTCATCTCCAAAAATCTGTTTTATTTGCACCTTCTTTCCAAGCATGAAGAAAGACTTGATAAAAGACTGAGAGTTCTAATTTTATTATGAATAATTTTATTAATGAATCTTCTAATCTTATTTTTAATGTTTATTGGTTTGCTGTGATTGTAGCACAATATAGTTGGGTCTTTGTGTGCATGTAGTGTCGTGTCTTGCACCCCCTGGTGCTGCCCCCTCCATCATTACATTCTCCCTATTGTCATTGACCCCACCCCAACCCCTTGCCTGCCTTTCCACCATCTCTGATCAGGGCTTTGAAGAGGTTTGTACTGTATTCCACAGATAGTACTATCTACTGTCACAAAACACATGGATGTGACCTTTCACATCCTGAGAAAGAGACAATTTCTTCCTGTTGCTGCACCTCATCAGCATTGACTTTAGCCCAGGTCACTCAGGATTTGTCCACCCAGTTCTCAGAAGCCTCTAATGACAGAGTTTACACAACTGCCTTGGTAACTTGTTCCAATGTTTACTGATTTTCAAAGTGAATTTTTGCCCCTGTGTTCAGTCTGAACTTCCCCTGTCACCCTGTTAGGGTTTTGGACACTGATACATCCATCATGTGTGTGGATAAATGGCCTGGCTCTAACATCTTGATGATCTCTCTGTAAGTATTGGAAAGCTGCAATTAGGTCCTGATCACCTCAGGTGGCTGAATTCCAGTTCATAAATATTTTTTTTTATATTTGGGTTGCAAAACTGGACATAGCATTTCAGACAGAATCAAACACGGTCAAGCATGATTTACCTCAATGAATTTATGCTGGCTATTTCCAATCACCTTTCATCTGTCAGTAAAAAAGTGAAAGGGAGAAAGACGAGACAGGCACAAAATTACCTTTTTTAAAACAGAAAGAAGCATAAAAAGAACCACTTTCAAGCTCAGTTTCCATATCCAGTGGAAATAGGACCAGTTTTAAGAAATCAGGTTTGACAATTTCTCTTTACATAAAGAATAAAAGAAACTTCAGGAGGGAGATACTGAGAAGTATTTCCATACAATAAAGTCAGGAAACAAGTATTCACACTCCCTGGGTGATCAAATAGTTGTTCTTTTTGCAACTAGAAGAAGGTGAATCTGACTCAGTGACAGAGCACCAACATCCCAAATTTTTCTGTTTATCTGAAAGAGAAGTCTGGCTCACTGACACTGAAACTTTTCTGCCATCTCTGGGTTGTCCTAAGCTCTAATTTCATATTTATATATACTTTGAGGGGTGATGTTGTAATGTGCACAGGTAGGCAAAGGTATTATATTCCACGAAGCCGTCTTCATTTGTAAGTATTCATATTTTTCAGAAACTTATGTGCAATGATTATCTTACAGAAAAATGGATTCTTTTCTTATAGAGGAATTTCATGTGTCAGAAATGATGATAATAATTATTTACTTATATCTTTATCCAATTCCATAGCGCAGTCACACAGCAAGTAGCATTATAGACCTACTTTTTTGCATGCTTGGCTTAGTAATTCTTTTTCCTTGAAATTAGTATGAAATATTGAGATGAAAAAGAAATGTTTTGATGAAGTGTGAAGAAAACTGATCACAATACTTTTAATGATAGATAATTTTTTTAACAATATTGCTTGAAATAGTCATTTATCTCTAATATAGTCTTAGAAATATCTTGGTTATATTTTGCTTATAATTGAAACAATGAACAAAATTCTCAGCCAGTAATCTGTAGACCCAATACAGTTCTTCACAGATAAATGTTATAATTTTTAGTGCTTAGCATAGGGTATCAGAGTATTGCTATGTCTTTTTGTGTTTTTAATCCATTATTTAGTTATCTTAAAACCACAGGCACATAATAAAGTAAAAATTTTCAGATCACACTCTTTGTGTATATCCTGCTAATTTGGACCTCTTCTTGCTTCATTACAGAATGAACCATACATGATCAAAGTGGTGGATCATTCTCTGATCCTTTCTGGACCAAACAAATTGTTTGAATTAATAGCTGTGAGACTGGCAAAACCTGATAGTAATTTAGTCATTAGATGTGGTCAAAACCTCTGCAATAAGCATTATGCACAGGACCACACTAAACCATCTTCTTTTCTCAAGCCTCAGTGCCCTGAGAGGACACTTTTGGGATTTTGCTTCAAAGACAGGAACAGAGTACTGGCAAAGTTGCTTACTTGGTTCAGAGAGATTTATTTGCTTACCTTTCATATTTTCACTGAAAGAGGAAGACATTCCTCTTTGAAACTTGATCTGGACTAAAATTTTAATGCTGTTATTCTTTTATTGGCTGAACATGAATTTGATAGTTTCAGTTGCGTTTTAAACTCATAAATATTTAATCTCTCAACAATGTAGCAGAGTGATAACTTTTTCCTTGTAGAGAGCTAGTCTAACAACATCTTTACAAAGTTGTGTTCAATTATGTCTCTTTTTTAAAGACATTATTTTTTTGCATCACTTTTATATGGATAAGAACCAAAATTCCATTTAAAAATATTCCAAAAACTGTATTTTCGCATAAACACTTTCAGCCTAACAGCTGTCTTTCACGTGAACGCTAGAGACACAACTCAAATGTTTTTGAAGATTTACTTTCTTTAAAGTTTTATTTCTATTTTCTATTATAAAGAAATGTTTCATGATTTTCAGGTACATTACCAATCCTCCTATTAGATTAAATATTTTACACTAGGTTTGATTACTTTAGCAATAGGAACCAATTTTTTAAATTGGTAAATACACACTTACTAGCCACATGGCAAAGTTATAGGATATTTATACTTGGAACATTTCAGAGAAATAATTTCCTTGGATTACTCTCTGAACACTTAAATAATTAAGAAGGGAAAACTATTTCTGACTTTTAAAGCTTATTTAAAATTTTGTAATTTTTAAAGGGAGAAAAAAAATCACAGTTAATATGGTGCATTAACTGCAGCCTTTCCTTTTCATGCAGGGAGAGACTGAAGAAAAGTAATATAGATCCTCTTTCCTGTCTTCCTGATCTGGTGCTTGTAGAAGAAGAAGAAAATAGAGAACTTTTAGACAATTTCCCTGTAAATCATTTACTTGTCACTGCATAAGAATTATTTCATTGTTTTTTTCCTAGCTACCATGAGTTTAGAAATACTACTTTTTTCCCAAAAACATACATACAATTTCTAGAATGTTACTGCTAAGGTCCCAGCAGTGTTATTATGACCTCCAAGTAATACTGAGGTTTATTTTTTAAAAAAACAAAATCCTGTAATCTGTAGTAATTTATGAATGCTTATTTAATTCTGCTTTTCAGATAGATAAACTTTATTTGCAAAGATGCTCTATCAGTGTTTAAAAATTTGAATCTACATCTCATGAAATTTTATGGAAAACGTTTCTGGAAAATATCCTTAGTATTATTATTTTAGTATCAGCTGATACGTTTAAGTCTGGTTTTCACTAAACTTTATCAAAATTCTGCATGTCATTGTCACTAGATCAGGTATCTGTTCCTGATGACACACAAGTCATTACCCAGTAACATATATTTCAATACATTTTGCTCAGGTATCTTTTGTTTCATATTTTTGCTCTGAGTAGCTACCTTAAATAGGCCTTCAAGCTATCACACAAAATCTCACATATCCCACTTCATCTGAGTTTTCTTCTCTCAAAATAATATTTGCTAGTAATTACAATTATTTAATCAAGAAGTGTTTACATCTTCCTCATGCAATTCGAGATTAGAGACTACAGAAAATAATTTGTAGATGAAACCATAAAAATTTAAATAAGATTTGTTCAAGATGAAATTTATTTTTTCTCCTTAAAAAAGGCAGATTTTTAAATAAAATTAAAACCTTTTAAATGTGGTTATTTTCTAGATGACTTTTTAAAAAGACAAAACAATTCAAGACCTTCCGAATTTTTAGTCTACAATAAAAATTTAATCTTGTTTTTTCTTTTAACCATTTTAAGTAACTTCCAACTTCTTTTGATTTTTGTAAATTACCTATTTTACCTGACTTTAAAATGATATTAAACCTAGATTATATTGTTTAATGAAAATTTAATTATGAAGTAATTTCATATAAATCAGGTTGAAGACCTGGGCTTCCATTTCAAATTAGGAAATCATATTTCTATTCACTTTTCTGTTAACCAAAAAAAGACTGTGTACTTATTCGCAAGAGAAAGAAAAAAACTATTCAGACAGAATAAAATATAGTGATGGGCAAAATTTTTAAATTTTTTTTCAGTAAAAATTTCAATGCCTTAATAAACTGCTGTTTTCTGGCCCTTCAGAAGCCATCATATGTTTCATGCAAGCTTTAAAGGCTGTTACTTAGTAAATGTTCTTGTCTGATTTATATATCTCAAAAGACACAGAAACTGGGAAATAGTTGTCATAATTGACATTTGTTTCATTTTTTCATCTAGAATTAAGTTATCTGCTTCAAACAGAAAGCCTATCTATTTGAATCCTCCCTAAGCCCTTGAGATAATGTTTAATTGATAGCTAGAATTTGTGTTGACTTTTTGCATGAAGTTAATTTCTTGTGGGTTATGGACTAGCATCTGGTGAGGAGTGTATACACTGCTAATAGGAATTGAATTTCGAATTTTACTTTATATCGTTTTCAAATGAAGACAAAAAACCAGGAAAAATACAAATCAACTTATTTTTTTGTCAGGTGGTCTTATTAGATTACTTATGGTCACGCACTTCAAAAAAAAAGTTGTATATACAAAGCTCCTCCTTTATTTCTCTGTGCTGAGTGACCAGTTATGCAGTATGTAGTGTTCAAGACAAATTCCACATTTGTCACAAATTACCTACTCGTTGAGAGTTTCTGTTCATAGTTTATTGTACATGTGCTACATATTGTATAGGGCAACATGGGAAGCAGAGACGAAAAGGGATTTCATTGTCAAGGCTGCTGCATGCTTTGGCTGGTAGGATGAACAGGAAAGGGAAAAATTCTACTTCTTTGAATTAATGGATGCATGCACAGTAGGGAGAATCTCCAGGATCATTGGTTAGGCAAGTTTACAAGAGCCAAGAGGGCACAAAATGACTTATGCTGAATGTGGTGAGGAAAGCAGAGGCTGATGCAGAGAGCAGAGCCAAATCTAATCTTAAAAAGGGTCAGTGATTACTACTATAGACAAGGAAGCTGTTATGCTCACAGTAAGAATGTTTGAAGTCCTGAAAGTTGCCAAATCTGTCAGCAAGATGGAAGGAGAGACTAAAAGCTGGAAATCTTTATTTTTTAAACCTTGTGTTTAATCAATTTGGTGCAGCAAGTCTGATTTTTACTATGTTCAGGTTTCTGGTTTGTGTTCTAATAAAACTGTTATATTTTGACAAACTTGCATGCACCATTCAGTGCTAGCTCCTATCGTTATGATATGTATTGCTATGCTTGTGCAAACATATTTTTATAAACACCAGTTTTAGGCGCTTCTAACTAAAGAAAATATGAAACTTTATAAATAAAACAACAATGAATAACTGTCAATATAGAAAGCACCAAAAAATGCTAATGCTTTTTCATCTACTGCTCCAAAGCTCTGTCCGTGTCAAAACTCCTGTGAGGGTTTTAGCCCATAAAACCTTTTATTACACCAGTGAAAGCAAGCTCCTTCATGCCAAGATAAGACAGGAAGCAATGTTAATATCTCATCCTTAGAAAATACTGTTTCATTTTTTAAGCTGTAGTTATACTGTTTCTTTCTCTAAATTAATCTGCATAATGTTTAAAAGGAGGAATAAGAAGGGAGGAGGAAATGGAAGAGAAGTTCACCACAGTAATTCAACATCCTTCTGGGCCAAAGTTAGATTAGCTGTTGGTGTCACTCAAGTTTTCTTTGGCCCATATTCCTCCTGAGGTCTTTAATCTCTCTGATATTTATGTGGCATTGTGGTCTGGATTTATCTACCTTCTTTCAGAGACTGGGAACTTTGTTGTTTTAAGCTCCTTTTACATACAGTGTAGAGGGACAGATTTAGTTGTGACAATTTAGCCTTTTCTTAACAGCCTAAAGGGTAGTTTGTAAATGCTCTATATAGTTTTTAAGGCATTTTACATAGACTTAGCCTATTGCCTTATGTACAGTGAAGCAAATCTTATTTTTCTCTTTTTGTGGAGGTAAACTGTTGAAATTTTCATTAAAAAATTCTATCTCGTGTTATAGAAGATCATGATTATGAGATCTTATTTGTCCTAAGACATAAACCAAGAAAAAGTGAGCATTCCAAATCTTCAAAGAATTCAGGAAATAAAAAAGCTGAGCAAGAACTCGGTTGGGAATTTTTCTGTCTGCACAGAGGAGAAAATTTTTCCCTAGATAGGTTTTAGAAAAGGTGATAAATTCAGAGTATTTTCCCTTTATGTAGATTTACAACTATATTTTCAGGTTGAATTTCAACTTTTTTCCAAATGAGACTAGAAATTGCCAAGATATTAATCATACTTCAAATATTTATAGTATAACAGCCAATTCAACTTCAACTACGGCATTGCTACTACTATCTCTAAGGTAACTCAATTATACTTATTTTGTATTACATGATGTAATGCATCAGTCTAAGAGCATAATGACATAATAAATAAAAGCTGAGAGAAAAAGGAAACCTGAAATAATTAATTGAAATAGGCTTTGCAAGAGATGAAGAGAGACTGAAGGAATTAACTAAAATAATATTTTCAAGAGATGGAGAGACTTACAGAAAAATTTTGGGCTTCAATCCAAAAATATCTTCCATGTACCCCTATCACAATAGAGGCAGTCATTAACTTCTTGCAGTCTCAAGATCTATCAATGTAAAATGAATGTACTGCAGATGATGTGCCATACAACTGCTCACCATCCAGTGACCGATGCGCAGCTCATCCCTAAATAATGATTAGCTCCTTCCATCTAACTCTGTCCAGTTTATACACTGAACGTGATGTTCTGTGGTGTGGAATATCCCTCTGGCCACTTGGGGTCAGCTGTTCTAGCTGTGCTTCCTCCCAACTACTTGCTCACCTGCTCACTGGAAGACCATGAGACACTAGAAAGTCCTTCGTTTAGGATTAAAACATCAGTGTTTTATCTACATTTTCCTCATATTAAATCCAACACACGGCACTGTACCAGCTCCTAAGAAGACAGCTAACTCTATCCTAGCTGAAACCAGGACAGTCAGTTTAAAAAGGAATTTGAAATTGTGAGTAATCTGTGAGTGGAAAGACAGAAGAAACAATTATGTTGCACTAAGATGAATATTACTAGTCAGGTATTCAAGCAGGTGAAGTACTCACTACAGCACCAGAAAACTAGGCCAATAATAGCTATAAAGACAGCAAATATTCCTTTATAATTGTTTTCAAGAAGGCATATATGTTAGCTTATCTTCCAAGAAGCCCCTTATACTGCTAAATAGATTTTGTCTTCAATTCCTTTTCACTGGAACTATTTATTAAAGTGGGTTCCTTGCTCGATAGGTGTTACATATACTCTGTGTACAGTAGGAGGAAAATGTAAGCATTTGTTTAACATTTGTGAACCAACAATTCTAAACACAGTACATGTGTTTGTATTTATTAACATTCAAGCATCGATAAATAGATCCGATATTTTCCAGTTCCTTCAGGCCAAAATCCCACCAACGCCTCTCAGCATGAATCCAATGTGTTTCCAATGTGACCAATTAATTTTGCAAATGAAAAGCATCTGTGCAGGGTGCATATCTCAGACTTTAATTCATTTCACACTGCATATATAGTACACTGTATCTCTGGAAATATTTCTGTTTAGAAAATACCAGGCAGAAATATGAGAAGCAGAAAGTTAAAGAAAAGAACAGTTTTCCGGGGAAAAAACCCCAAAACAACTGTAAACCTAAACTTAATTTTAGCACTTTATGTCTAACATTTCTTTCTTTTGGATTGTTTTCTAAGATTTTAAGAATCAGTGCAACTACACATAGAGAAACTATTTCATTCCCTGGGAGCAAGGAGACAAATCTTAAAATGAACTGAAAATAACAGAATGGACTTGGACGGAATTTAACTTTTCAAAGTTCAAGATGGTGACTGGGGGGAAGAGAGGGGGCAAGGAAGAAAACAAAACAAAACCAAAAAACCCCAAACTCAACCAAACACACAGACACCCCCAAACCAAAACCAAACAACATAACCCAAAAACCCACAAAGAAACAAACATATTTAGGTGTCAGCAACTAGTAGGTAAATAAGAAATGGGAAGGGAGGTTTCCCAGTTCACAAGGTTTGTTCTAGGTCAGTGTAGCCAAGAAGAAGTAGTAAGATCTTATCATTGAAATGTAGTTGCGTTTTGAGGAAGAGATTGATTAGGATTTTGGACTTACCTTCAAAAGAAGCCTTCTGGTTATTAATGTTCTGGTTATTAATGGTTATTATGAGGAATAAAATGGCTCTGTATAACTGAAAGCAAGTGATGGAGTAAATAGAGACAAGTTTCGACTCTTGCACCCCTCCACACTGGTACACCGTATAAATCTCATTAAGACCTTGTAAGACTGAGCCTAAGGAATTCCTGTTGACTGGCATTCAGCCTGTATTTTTCTGTTAGGCATTTACAGAAAACATCTTCCCCAATCACTACATTCATTACAGCGTCTAGTAATACTCTATTTTAGTGTCTCCCCTCTTTGGTTGTACAAGAAAAAGAGACGCTTCCTATCAAGGACTCATCTAGT
Organism: Rhagologus leucostigma; assembly: GCA_013397725.1. NCBI lineage: Eukaryota > Metazoa > Chordata > Aves > Passeriformes > Rhagologus > Rhagologus leucostigma. The sequence goes on along the minus strand of VZTD01010888.1, from coordinate 75,591 downwards.
CCAACACATTTGTCCTGCCTTTAGCCAGGACCAGATAGAGAAATTCTCTACTTTGGAGTGAGACTTCATGAGATAAACTACAAAAAAGTGGTGTTTTTTTAATCTATAGAAAACCTTTTGAGAAGATAAAAAGAAGTTCTGTTTTTCTTATATTTTGCTTTTAATATGCTTTCTGTGGTTGTTGGCGTAAACATTGTTCAAGAAAGATTAGACTTTTTTCTGGTCTTTTTTCTTTTTCTCTTTCAGGCAGCTATCATCAATTACATCTCATTGCAATATGTCCCATAGGTTGAATAAGCATTGTATAAATAAATGTTTCTATTTATCATTTTTTTAATTTTTCTGCATAGCTATGCATGTTGTTAGTCAAGCAGTGAATATTTAGGTGTTTGTGACCTTTCTTGTTAAATGAATTTCTCAAGCAATCTAATCATGTTAGTTGCTCTTCTCTGATCTCCCTTCAGCTTGTTCCTTTTCCCTTCCCAATCAGGTACCAAGATGTTGAGAAATATATAAAGTATTCCAGACACAGTCTTAACAGACCTGATAGACAGTGACTAATACTTTCATGATTGATTACTTAATGTTTTGGCATATGATACAAAAACCTCCATTGACCTTGGATTATTTTTTCCCCTGAAATATCACATTCAGAGCTGGAAGAGAAATGTCAATACTGCCAAAAATTTTTCAAAAATTAAATGTTCTGGTTTTTTTAAGAACTGAGGTAAGTAGTTAAAAAAAAATTATGAATCAATAATTCCTTATATTAAAGTCAGTTAAAATATTTCATTTTGATATTTTCTAAATGTTGCAATTTTATCTTTCTAAATGACAAGTCACCTATAATTAACTAACATTTTTACATAAAAAGCTAATAATTTTTTATGTGTGTTGAAGGTCAAAATAGCATATTTTAATAATTCTGAATGATTTAGTATGCAATGAGATGTAGAAAAGCACTTTTTCCATGGATATTCATAGCATAAATAATTTGACACATCTAAAAAAATAAATTAATTGAAAATGTTCTGACCATTTTTAATCATATTGACTATTTGTTTTCAATTATTGCTATTTTAACATTATCATCCATGTATTATCTTCCTACATAATACTTACTTTAGTTTTTTTTCCCAATTAAACTGGTTTTCAAGTTTTTTTCTTCGAATACTTTGTACTTTCTGGTTGCATTTGTATTCTTTCTCACCAATGCTCACTGCACTTCCAATTGCAAGTTTCATTAATATGCTCTTTACTCTCACTTTCAGGTTGTTAATGAAGATGTCTAATAGGACAAGAGATGATTCTGATCCCTGGGGCAGTATATGACACTTCATTTCATCTTGAAGTGTTGTTCCTGATTATTCTCTGCATTGCCTCAGTCAATCTTCATCCAAAAGACTTCATGCCTATTTTGATCTGAACAAAATGTCTAAAATATCTTTGGACACTATATCAAATATTAAAATTAAAAAAAAGAAAATATCTGCCCAGCCCAAATCCCATATGTCTAGTTTGCTTACTCTAATTCTTTCTACAGTTCTGTAAAAGACAAAATGGGCTTATCGTAGAATAGAGTGAGCTTCTACCATATATGCTGCTTGTTGGCCATGATTCCACTACAATTAATGCACTGCATATGTAGGCCATGCAATTCCATGAACTTTGTACTACCCAGGGAACTAAGAGAAAGACACTTTCTTGAAAAGTTATTGCCTAAATTTGACATGGTCAGAAGAAAGCAAAAGCGCTGCAATGACAGACGTTCTTTCTCAGCAGTTGCTCAGCCACCCTAAATAGATGTCTATCTCTTTGCTGGCCGTTGTCTGCAGCCCCTCTTCTGGAATAGGTACAGACCCATAACATCTGGTCTGAATGTTCTGTGTGTGTTTTTGTTAGACCTTGACTAGAACTAAAGAAAGGTTGAGTTAGACAGATAGCAGGGAAACCTAGCTTCTCTCAAAGGTGCAGCTTGGCAGCTGCTCTTAGCACTATCCTAGTACATGCAGACTAGGACAAGCCCCCTTGAGAAGAAGGAGTTGCTAGCTTTTTTATGGCATTTCATTTTTAAGTTGAAGGATGCAATCGGGAGGTTGTAAAGATCTTGCATTATAAAAGAATTAATGGACATGTTTAGGAGTTAGGAAATCCGAATTAAGTGGTGTCTTTGTCTAGACTTCTAAGTCCTAAAGGTGACCTTCTTAAGGAATATGCAGCAAAGCATGCTTTAGCAGAAGGATGACTTAGTCACAAGAAATTACTTAAGTCCAGAGCACTCTTGTGTCATCTGAGGACACTGACCAGCAGCTGTATTCTTTTGTTCTCCTTCCTTCATAGCAGATAAGGTTTTACACTAGTCTAAGGATTCATAGGGAATCTTTATAAGAAGTGGTAGCTTCCTATCTGTCAGGTAAAAGTTTAATTGACTCAGTCTTGAGGAATGTTTGGAATTGCCTTCACAAAGGGAGCAATGACTATGAATCTCAAGCAGATGAAGGTATACAAAACAAATACATTTGAATTGCATAATTTACCACAGATTTAACCTTAAGGTTTTGTTTTGTTTTATTTGCAGAACTGGTGAAACACTGACTTTACACAGTTCTTCAGAACCTCTCTGTCAGATCCTCATCTGTTGCAAATCAGCCATGGATAATTTGGTTCCACTTTGAATCTGTAAGCAAACTTATTTAGAACAACAAAACATCTCAAGGGCTCATAGTTTTTTTTTGATTGATGGTTCTGAACCTTTGATAGTGATTCAGAAAATTGTGAGTCAGAAAGCAAGACTGACTCACATTAAAACAGTTCAGTGCTCTTTTCAGCAAGTAGGGAACAAAGTATTTTCTTCTTATGAATCTGATTCAAAATTTCCTTTATTTTTTTCCAGCTTCTACTGGCTTGGTTTGTATGAGGTATTTTTGTGTTTTGTTTTGGTTTTGTGGCTTTGTTTTGTTTTTCGTGGTTATGTTTTGTTTTAGATTTAATGTATTTGGTTTACACAGCAGGTTTTTGGTAGCAGAGGCAGGCCTTGTGAAAAGACACCCAGAGCTGCCCTAGTGTTGGACACAGACAGTGCCAGCCATCTCCAAGGACCTGTCACTGGTTGAAGGTGAGCCATCAGTGATGCTGGTGGCATCTCATTGGTTAGAAGGGGAAAAAATGCTGGAGTTCTGAGACAGAGGAGTGAGAATATGTGAGAACAAAAATTATTCTGACTCCAAGGTCAGTGAAAGAGGGGAATAAGCTGTTCAAAGTGCCAGAGCAAAGAGTCCCCTGAAGCAGTAATTAATACTTACTTGCATATTAGAACAACAAAAATTTCTACAGATTAATATTTTGCAATTTACGATTTTTGCATGCTACCTATATCAGTTTTATCAGCTTTTTGAAGAAATTTTGTGCAAAAGGTAGGAAAATGTATTGATTTCCTTGGTGTAGTCAGCCTTTTTAAACATGGAAAATGCTTTATAATAAGGCATTTGAAAGAATATTGAACAACAAAGGCTCTTTTCTAGAAAAAAATTATGTGCTTGAGATTTATAGATAAAGAAATAAATCAAGAAAAAAACCAAATTCTGAACAAATATCAAGGGTCATTTCTTCATGCAGAGAATTCTAACTATGTTAGTGTTACATAATGGTTTTCAACTCAATTGGGCTGGAAAAATAGAAAGGAAAGGCAGTGGATAATCATTAGAGTGCTCCCTGTGGAGGAATAGAATTTGAAGAGGGAAAGGACCAACACTTCTGAACCTTCTTGGTGGGTAGCTTTAAAGTAATGTCTAATTCACATTCTTGCCCAACAGTTCTTTGGTCGAAGTCCCTACCTTCAGTGAGAAAACTAATAATAAAATTTAGCAATCCCTATGAAGAACTTTATATTGATGAAAACCAGAGATGCTTAAATACATTAAGGTCATGGCAAAAATTTAGTGCATGTGTGGCACCTAAAAACAAAGTTCAGCAAGAAGGATTGTGCACACTGGCTATAGCACACCAGGGACAAACTGCACACTGTAGGAGCTGAACACTGAGTGAGCTTGGTGTACTGCTCTGAGGGAGACATGAAACAAAGAACTGAGAGGCACAAAGGTGCTTACAGTGGTGCTTTGTTGAAATCAATGCAGATATGAAATAAAGGTGGAGGAACACAGCAGTGTTGGGGTTATGCTCCATCAAGAACCATACGACCAATAGGAACTAGATCAAAAGAATTATCAGATGACAATAGAAAGCTGAACTTTGCTTCATTAACTTGAAAATACATATTCCTTTTTATGCCCCTACATACGCTAATGACTAAAGTCACTTCAACTCTACACAAATACGAAATGGCATCAACTGTAACTTTATAATTTCTCCTTTTTCAAAGAAAATAACATAAATGTAGTTTAAATGCGCCAAAGAAGACTTCATTGTAACTTCTGGGATTGGTCAGTGGGCTAAACCTGTCTTTTCTTCCATAGGGATGCCTACTGGGTAAGAACCATATTTTATGTGTGCTAAATGATGACCTCGATCTAGATTTAATTGGTGATTAGAGCTTGTCTATATAACGTTTCAGATTCATCTTTGCAGTCAATTACTATCAACAACAATCTCTGAACCTTAACTTGTCGCTAATGTTTTCTAACATCTGTGTGTTTGTTAATAAAGTGTGTTGTCACATAAACTGCTAGTGTGAGTCCTTCAATGACACTGGCAGCAGCCAGTACCAGAAAATATACCAAGAATGTGGATGTTGTCACCGTGTGGCCCTGAATGAGTTAGTCAGACCACCGCCTGATACAGTGGGCTGTTCAGTGTGATGCCGAAAGATTTTTGCTTTTTATATATTTTTCATATATTCATAGCTCTGTATATTAATTATGTAGCTCCTGGTATTTTTCCTACTCTGTCTCTTAGATTTTAGAATAATAAGATAACCTTCTAACACATTCCTGAAATACTGTTTAGTCTTATTTCCAAGTAGGGGACCTACAAATAGACATAACAAGAAGGGAGGCAAAAAAGTCCTTGGACCAATTCAAGGGGCTGACCCAGGGGTGGGTTACTGGGGCAGCTGAGTCTCCTATTGGATGTACCTGTTCAGTATCCTAATTAATTAATCTTATAAAATTGTAGAAATCTGATGACCATGTGCCCATTACCACTGGGACACCTGGTAGCTTCCAAATAAAGGTCTGCTTTTTACTTTACTATTTTAACACTGTTGCAAGGGTTTTTTCTCTTTTGATTTTAGGCAACAAGTGGGGTCCCTATAACAGGGCTCTGACAGACTGGCAGAGCCCAAGGGTCTTGTCTATCCCGGGGCACTGATAGACTGATCAAATATAAAGGGTTCAAGGAAATCTGTCCCTGTCATATGACAATATATCACGTCTATAACTGCTTTATGAATATCATCTTGGTGGTAAGAGGTCCAGTAAATCTCTAACAGACAAGAATTGTTTAAATACACTATCTTAATTGAGAGTGCAGCTAAATTATTGATTTTCACCTCATCCAGGAACAAACTCCTGAAGAAAAAACACTTTTTGCCTGGTAGGTTGCTGTTATTGTTTGGTGTGGGTTCTTCCTGGCTGGTTGGTTAGTTTGTTTTCCCTGTGATGCCTATTACTTTGCTGTATCTTTCCAGCATAAAATCTTCAGGACACAGGCTCTTCATATATGCAGTGTTGTGTAAATTGCTGTGTTACAAACCAGATGCACAAAGGAGTAAATCAGCACTGTGTCATTGAAGTTCAGCTTTGGATTGCCAATTAACTAAAGGTAATTAATATGTCTGCATAACAGTCTGAAACTTCTTTTTGGATGAGAAATATTAATAGGTTTTTTTACTGTTGAACCACACTGTTTATTTGAATTCAGTTGTTCTTTGAGTTAGGAATTTATGAACACTCTGAAGAAATGCATCCTTTGTGCCTAACCCTGCCTAACAGTTTGAAAGAAGCCTTTTCGTTTTCCACAGCCTGGATCTGCAGTCTTTGTCATGCTCATGACAGCCAAATTGTAGACAAATGGAGACAAATGGATTCTAGTGGATTTTTAAAATTATAATATCAGGAATGCATGCATAGACAAACAATACTGTGAAATCAAATGAGCCACAATCAATACAAAATCTGGTGTGAATGTACTAATATACAGGTAAAAGTACTTAATACTATCTCCCCACATGAGACCGAGCTATATCATTATTACCACAATGAGAAGGTTATGTTGTTTTAATTGCAATAATTTTTTCTGTTAAGTCAGAGTTTCACAGCAGCATTGAAAATCTAAGTCACAAAGCAACCCTATGAAAACTATTTCTGATTCTCAGTTAAGACTCAGAACTAGTAAGTGTAGTGTTGTATTTTCTCCACTCCTGTGCTTACCAAATTGCCTGCCTTTCCACATGGGTCTCTCCTTCCCCACCCCTAACCACTCCCTCGGGTTTCTCCCATTGATTCTGTTACCCCAACTCCGCCCATGTACCACCCCTATGCCCTGTGACCATTGGTCCATGTGCTCTCTCCACCCCACTCACCCCAGGTAAAGGACCCTGCATGGAACATGATGGGTCTCTCTTGCTCCTTCTCTTGCATTGTACCCTGCCTTGGGGCACCAGCCTCTGCCTGGGGGAACCATGCCATGTGCTGGCTCTCTACCTCTGGGAGCCAGCACATGTGCTGGCTCTAGGCTTCTGGGAAACACCATGAAATAAAAGATCTTCTGCAGTCTCTATGCGGAGAGTCTCCTCGCCTCCTTTATCGTCACCGTGTTGCGGGGCTTCAGTTAGCTGGAGCAAGCAAGGGGCAGCCTGGAAGAGGCACAGGAAGCGGAACAGCCGCTCTCCGCGAGCAAGCCTCACTGCACTCTCCGAGAAGGCTGTGGCATGCCATACCACCGCCTAAAACCACCCACTGCAACAAGTAAGTCCGGGACAAGTTAAGTGCTCAGAGTCAGTATACATATAGTACCAAAACTGCAACACCAAAATCTATGTTAAACTCAGAAGTGTCTGTCATGAACCTTTATAGAGCCTATGATTTCATGCTTACAAAAGAGGAGTCATTAAGTTGCTACCTTAAACTTCTGAATGGTTCAAAGGAAAGGACTGGGATTTAAGGCACTACCATATTTTCTGCATGTCCATTTTACCATCCTGTTTTCAAGATAGGACTAGTAGTGAAATGATGCCTATCTTGCCTTTTATTCCTGGTTCCTGTCATGGGTTCCTATGTAAGTCATGTAGTGTATAAACTGTCCAACCATGACTACTGGATGTACCCAAATTAATATCAAAACATGCAGAGTATATAGTTGGAATTAGTAAGATTGATCGATTTAAACCTATTTAAGGGATTTAGCTAAATAGCTCTAATGTAAATTGTTGTCAAATATTCTCACTACACTGAGAAACTCCTGTTGTTGCTGTTCTCTTAAACATAATCTCTGATGATCAACAGGTGCTAATGTATGTACTATAAATTATCTTTTCAGAAGATATTTTTACATAGCCATCTGAAAATAGTATGATTCTCTAAGGACCTAAAAAGCACAGTTGCCTGTCTCAAACACTGTTAAGGACACAGAAGGACTTTGCCATGAGATAAGCACAGAATGGAGAGACAGGATGACACTAACGCCAGGCCTGGCAGACAAAAGATCTAGTTAGCACATACTGGGTAATGCATCCAGACAAAAATTCCCACTGTGGCAAACTCTGTAAAGAAGCAACTGCTCATACACCTATCACCAGCCAAACAAAGATCACCCCAAGTTATGTGACAGTTGGCACCTGTGACCACCTGCGACCACTGAAGCCACCTTGAAGATGCCTCCATGGATACCTGGAACTGTGGCTAAGCCACCACAGCAGGAACTTGAAGTAAGATAAAGGCAGTACTATCATCTTATCTCAGACCTTGTGTGAGGTTAAAGAAGCTGAAGGAGAAGAATTTATCGCTAATAATGGACACAAAGAATGCAGAATTTAAGGGACACAAAGAAAGCCAACTTAGCAACTGTGCTGAAATCAGCTCTGACTGGGTAAAAGTAATTCTGGAGGGAGGAGGTCACGACCACCAACTCACGTCCCACCAACCCAAGGATCCCACGAACTGCAAAGAAGAGAAAAACTAAGCATATGAACTAATTAGTGTTAGAAGCCAGGTAATCATTTAAGCAATAGAATAAGAGAACTGTGTAGCCAATGAGCATTACTTATCTTGTTTGTTAAAAAGTATGAGCAGTGAAAAGTTTTGAATGCCCTCAGAACCTCCAGCAACGAGAAGCCCAGGGTGAAGAAAGACCGCTGCTAGATCCATGACTGGTGACTGTCTTCTGCTTGATATGCTGAACTCTGTCTCCTCCATCCCTTCCTATTTTTTTCTATCTCTCTACCTCGCTTTATGGTTAAATGAAAACCCTGTTATTGACTTCAGCACGTGGTCTCTTTTGCACGTTAATACAGGCAATAATCGTATATTAACAGGTTCAAATATTTGTTGATGCAACAGGAAGAGATGCCTTACACATGCTCGACTGCAGTTGGGAATTTGATTTTCCGTTACAGATGGAGCAAATATTCCTTTCATGCCTCTCAATGCTTTGGGGTAAGTGTAAGACATTGCCATGCAATATGTCATATTCATGTGAAAGCACTTCAAATGATTCTTTAAAATTTCCACTCTCCTCATGCTCACTACTGTTTTTCTGATCATTCACATCTGTACAGCACTATAGTCCAAAAATTATGTGCTCTAAATTCTGATAAAACAGTTGCAGACTATAATTACTCCTTTATTGTTTTGCCCTTCAGTAACTGATTAGACACATCAGAACACTATTTCCAATATCCACCAATGTATTCATCTGTTAGGTGTTATTGATTTGACAGTTGTTTGTTTTTGTCTTTGAACAATTAAATACTTTACCACATGTTAATAAAATTAAAAATATCATTAGAGAAAATGATAGATTCCTTTCATCAAATAAAACTAGGGCGATGTTTGACTTTATTGGTTGAGATCGTATAAAAACATAGTAGACATAATCTCATGTTTGAGAATTGGTATTAGTATTGAGGTATTTTATTAATATCGAATTGTTCTTCAACAAACATAGGAGTTCTAAATACAAGTAAGTTGTCGTCAGTTAATCACTCTCTTCCAGCTCAAGCATAAATGGACAAGAAATCCACTTATTCTCCCAAATTAATTTTATTATTCGTATATGAATATAAGGATCTAAACCATCAAAGCAAAACAAGCTTGACATTCTCTAAAGTCTGTGTGTTCTTCAGCTCTAGCAGGAAAACCATTCTGTTTCATGTTGGAGACATCCTTTGAATTTCTGGTGATCTTTCAACAGCTTTTTATCAGCACCTACATATCAATTTCTTCTACAGCAAGGTGAGTTGCTTCTCTATGTTCTTTGTGTTCTTAAGTGCGCACTTTTTTGGTCTTCTACTTAACTGGGGGCAGAATGGATCAATAAATACTGAAGCATAAGGGAATTAATTCAAAGAAAGTATTTCTGTTGGGGGCAGTCAGTTATATTTACCCCCAGCTTAGAGGATAAATCTGAACACTTCAATGTGCCAGGTAATTTTTTTTTTACTTACTTTAGGCTGAATTTTTTTACACTTTCATATGATATTTTGGAGGGGTTTCTTGGAGTTTTCTTTGGTTTTTCATTTGTTTTTTCCCTTTTTTTTAAGTGAATGCATCTATATTATTTATGACTTCATTTATCTATTTTCTAATGTAACTATTTGACTTTAGAATCTCTGCCTGCTTTGAAGAATTAAATATTTATTTCAATAAAGCATTTGAAAGAGTATTTGGACTGAATTTATGTGTCATTTATCCTTATCTATATAAGCACTAAATTTCTGAAGGTTCTATGCTGTCGCTGTCGTACCGGGATCGGAGAGAAATGAGGCAGGCAGGATCCAGGAAAAGCGGAATTAATTATTTATTTACAGACTGGTATATAGTCTCTAGGTCACTTGAATGGCATCAATTGATTGGTCCCTTGACCATCCACCTCTTAGGATGACTGGCTAAATCCTACAACACCCATTTCAAAACAATTCTGCAACTAAACATAACAATATTGCAAAACATTGTACAGCTGCAAGATAGAGGAATTATTTACAAAAACTCGTAGCAGTGTTTTTCATAGCTTTCGTGAGAAACATAGAGCTCTCACAGAATGCTGCAGGAAACTGGAAAATTTATCTGCTGAAGCTTTTCAGTGTCCACACTATGCTTTGATAAGTTTTCATTTTCCAGTATTTGTGTTAGCATAAAAATTGGAACCCAATAACAGAGATGCATGTGTGTTTTGAAAGGATAAAAAAATCAGAACAAAGGCAAACATTTCCATTTGCTATATCCTTATTCACCATTCACACTATTTGCTTCATAGTAAGACCCCATATTCTGTCAGTTCTCTGCATTAGTGATGATACGCTTTCCATGTTTAAACATCAAGGGACCTCTATCGCACAGCCTTCAGCAGATGTGTTCCCATTTTTATCATATGAGAGGTGTTTTCTCACAACTGTAAAGTAAAAAAGAAAGAATGGAATGCATTGGTCTGGAATAAATCACATCTATCATTCATGGTTGCCCTAAAAACTGCTGTTCAATATAAGAAAGGTAATTCTTGATTGTTCCATTAACTCTGTCAATTGACAAGTCATGGTAGACAGGCACAAAACAAACCATGAGGTAAATGTAACAGTGAATTTCAAACAGTGATTGGATTTTGTAACTAGGTTCTGTGACATTTAAGACTACGCTCTCAGTTTCAAATATCTGATATTTGAAAAAGAGGCTTATGGAACTAAACATTGCAGCCTGCTTAATTGAATGTAAAACACACAAAATTAGATATTAAATTCCTAGAAATAGGCAAGCTAAAACTCTGTGATCTTACAGAGCTATAGATTTTGTTGAAATAAAACCTATGTTGAATTTAAAGAATTGGTTTTAGATTACTTTAAATCATTTTTTGCAGCTTCTGTACAGACCTAGCTTACACATGAAGAGCCATGCAATCAAGAAGTTGTTTCTTACCATGGAAAGCTACCTCTTTTGTTTAAGTTATGAGAAAGCATGTGTTAGCCCAGACATAATCTTTATTTTTCAATCTTAGCAGCAAAATTCAATAAGTCCTTTTAGGGAACTACATCACTTATTCCACCCACAGAAGTTTTGCTCCCAGTTATCGTTGTGAATTACTTGCCTAGTTACTAGTATTGAATACTGACAACTGTTGTATAAAATGAGAATCTGAGAGTATGGAAGGTATGGTTCTGTCAGCTTTCCTTCTCTCTGTACATTAGACAAAAGGAGGAAATTGTACAGGGTCATAATACACAACCATAATACAAGGTCTTAGGCTAAGACTGTTAATAAGAATGAGCATTAAGATGAGGAGCTAAGTTATGGTGATGAGTCCACACTGACTCTTGAACTAGCAGAGATTACAAGATAGAGAAAAATAGGCATTTGTAGCATTTGGTTTATCTATTTAAAGATGAGATGGGCTAAACCTTAAAAGTCTCTCCACTGACTGTGAAAGGAGTCAAGGGTATCTAATTCAACTATTGTTTTCTGCATTGTAGGCATCTGTATTTCATGAGCTGACCCCTAGCCCTAGACCTCACTTTTGCAGCAATGCAAACCTCACATTGCATCTGAAATAAATGAGATTTATGTTTTGGATAAATGGAATTCACAAAACTTGACATTCCTCTAAGGAAACAGATCTCTCAAATCTCAAAATATTCATAAGCTTCAGCCATTCATATCTCGTTGCCTCAGCTCCTCACCTTTTAAACAGGAATAATACCCTCTCACTTCACAGGCGTTCTGTGAAAGCAAATTAATTACTATTTGTGAAGCATTAGATGCTATAATGATCATTGCCATCCAATAAAACATGAGTAGATTAATAATTCTGTCTCCCTAGTAGCACTTGAATAGTGGCCTAAGGCTGCACAGTGAATTATAACAAGAAAACAAAATATTGAATAGCTACCTATTTACTGAATACTATTAATCGTGTGTGCTGAATGATGCAGGGGTCTCATGGACAGAACAGTATGCTAGCATCTACTTAAAACTGTATTATACTGCTTACGCACAGGAGCACAAGATTCCACAGATTACTTCATTCTAACCTATTCTAACTTTAGAGTGCTTTGCTTTGCAAATATAATATGCAAGTATCATTAAAGTTGAAAATGAAAGGCACTTTCATAATTTGTTTAAGTTTTTGATATTGTTTTCATAGACCTGCAAATGAAGTTATATCCATCTATTCAGAAATATATTTGAAGCACAGTAAAAATTAATGTTAAGTACTATATATGGTTGAATTACCTTGTAATTTTAAAAGTAAATAAGCTTAGGAACAATTTTCATGGATTAACTTGCAAATTCAGGGACACAGTCCACACAGAAAAAACCCTGAAAAGTCATGGCATATTTATCCATTTGATAAATAATATAAACAATAGGTGAAGTATGTGATCTTACATGTCTAATTTGAGGAAAAATAGAAAGAAAAGCAAACCAGAGTTTACTAAGCTGCTGGTTTAGTAGATCTTGAGATACAAAATGTATCTACTAGAAAATAGTTCTGAAAAACAAATTACTTTCACTCTTGACCTACTACCAAATTGATTCTCTTTCTTAAATTATACAAGGTCCCTGTGCTCTAGTACATTGTGCACCCCTTTCTGGTATATCTGAGGTATATCTTTTCTTCAAACCAACAGTTCTCATATCTGAATAATAATTTCATCGCTATTGGTACTTCCTGTTATAAGAAATTATTTAACTGTCAAAATTACTCTCCCTCATTTTATTGTTTGCATTTGCTTTGCCTTGCATAAATACAAACAGTGCAATAATAAAATACGGTTTTATTTCCATTTACATTTCAAGAAAACACTTTACCTCTGAGTAGATTGATCCATACTCATAATACATTGTTGTATTTTCATAAAGGAAAGCTGTTTAATCACTCAGAAAGAAGTTTCCATATTTTACCTGTCTTCCATGTAGCTGTTGCCAAGTGTTGATAAAGGCACCATTGAAATTAAATTACACTAGACATTTTGTTTTATATCTATTATTCCATTTAGTTTAAGAAATGTAAATGTATGTCAGGTGTGTTGCACACTGTGCTCTTTTACATTTGATGAATATTCGTATCAGAAAAAAGCTACAATATTTGCAAATGTTTCAAAACATTTCCGATATCAAAATTCAAATGCTTCTTTCAGTGTACCTACTAAACTTGCCTTTAACCTTTCTCTTATTTTGATTTTAAAGCAAATTCAAAATAAAACTCAATAGCAAAACATGAGTCAATGTCAGTCTATGAAAGCAATAAGGTTGCCAATGTCTTTGACGATCTTCATCATCCCCAAAACCTGAGCAAAGGAAGTTGAAGCAGAATGAGCAGAAAGCACCAATTTCTTGAAGGGCTTCTTAATTCTGCGTATTATATAATCTAATGGCATTCATCACAATATTTCATCTATAATTTCATCTGTACAGAGCATGCTTTGCTCTTTGTCACCTTTATAATATGTACTTTTCTTCCCAAACTAGAGCTCAAATTTAGTACAGAAAGTACTGCATTAAAGACAAAAAAATTTTTTACTATTTTTAGCAATTTGAATGAATCTATCAGTTTTGAAAGAGCTAGGAAAAAAAAAAGAAAACAAAAAAGAGTAATAATCAGTTACTAACAAAATTTGAGTTGTACTTTTAAAAGTGATTTGTTATGAATAAATTATAGGCAAAAAAACCCCAAACACTACACGTAATAATAAATAGTACCCAGTCTAAGTTCAAAATGTCTATGAGAAGTTTAAGTTATTTCATATCTAACATGGAAAACTAAAAAAAACTCAGGCAGCAAGTCACACTTGATTTGCAGATGAATGCACTGCCCAGTGTTTTTGAGCTGTGGTTCTTATTTCAGTTCCTATGAATCTTGCATTTACACAATGGCTCAGCTTAGACAGCAAAAAGATATGATGATTTTCCTTCAAAAGAAGAAATGTTCGTTCAGATCCCTAAATTTTAAGAATTACTGAAGCTCAGGTTTCCACTTTTCCTTGGGAATTCATTTGCCATCTGTCTCTTATACAGAAATAGATTCTGCAACTTTTTCCTTTAATGCCTAATTAGAAGCTAGAGATCCAGTGTAGGACCAGAAGTTGGACTCAAATGATCCTTGTGGGTCCTTTCCAACTCAGCATATCTTGTGATTCTGTGAAATTCAGGTGGAAGTCAGATTTGTGGGAGCACTTTCCTTTCTACTTAGTATTTTTCCTAAAGTGAGTTCCGTGCTTAGGCACCTCTCTCTTTTCAGCTGAGAATAAAGATTACAAATTATATCCTTGCAGAGAAAAGCATAACTAAGTGCTGAGCATCACAATGCTCATGTATATTTTTGGACATTTACCATCGCACTTTGCATCAAAGGACAGTCAGAGGTAGCAAATAAAGTACTTCCTAAAGCAGTAAACATACAGATTTACTCCAGGAACAACTTTCCTTTTTCTGGGAAGCTAATTCCTATAACCATTTCTCCATTATTGCACAAAAGTTACTTTCACCTCCTATGGGATTCAGCTGAAGATTTCCAATTAGTTTAGTGGCAGTGAACCAGGCTGTATGTATCAGACAGCATTAAACAAAAAAAAAAGCATTTCATTTCTCATGGCTGTAAGAATATCAGATTTTTTTTTTTTTAGAGGTAACGTGTTCATACTTTGGTTTAAGGTTTTCCCTTAATATTTAGGGTGCCATTTTCAAAACAGAATGCTTTTTGCATTCTCAAAACTGTCTCTGGGATGTGAACAGACACAATAAACTCAGTATTTACAGACACCTTCAGACCTCAGCTGAGGTTTTTCTTCTAGGACTTAAACGTTAAAACATTGGCATTGAGGGTAAAAGTCCGCCCCTGTTGTTTCTGAGAATGCTATTTAACTAAGTACAGGCCAGATGAGATTGGCATTTTTAAGGTGGATTTGAAGTGAAATAATTCTTCTTTGTCTTTTTTTCCCACAGGATAAATATGGAGCCTCTCAGAGCTGTCACATGACCTGGATGAAAACTGTATAAAAGGTTCAAAATTGTATCACTGGTACAACTGTTGCAAATATATCAATTACAGAAGAGGCAAAACTGGCAGTGGAATGAGCACTGTGTCACTTCACATTTTTGGCAGAGAGATGACTTTTAGCACTCTAGGTAAGTTGTGTCATTGCACATGCCATCAAGAGTCATAACAATGTCATATATTTAACTGACAAACCTCCAAATCCTTACTGAGCATTTAAGGAGGGTGAATGCAGCTATATCAGCTGGGAAAGCAGCTGTCATCTCACAAACTGACTTTCCCACCTGAAAAAGACATATGAAATGTATCAAAATGACTGTTTCTTGTGGATAGCTTCTAGTTCTCTGAGACAGGTATAAAATGTGACCATATTATGCTGCAGTCTTCTTTCTTTTTATGTCTCCACCCCTCAGAGCAGGGGTCACCTGTCTTTCCCAGATGGTACACCACCCTGTATTTTTCTTGCCTCAATTAGAATTTAAATGCACCAGCAAGAGGTCAACATGACCTTGCAGAGCCTGACTCTGAGTCAATTATACTCAAGTATTTTTTCTATGTGTGAGGCAAGATCTCCTGGATAACAATAATGATATAGATATTCAGGCAAATATTGTATCTCAGAGATGTCTATCTCGTCTGTCATCCCTGTCCCAGCTGGCTGTTGCTTACTCAACTTCAGCAAAGGACTGTAAAGGCTTTGAGACTATGCTATCTGTGTATTTTAAATGTAAAATAAAAAAATAAGAAAGATTTTCAAAGCAAGAGCCCCATGGCACGGATGTCTAAACTTGAAGTAACTGATCATTATTGAATAATTTTCTACAATATGTGAAATACCTTCTAATATAGGCTAATCACTTCTACCTTAAGATATACAGAGGGAGACGAGAAAGAAAAGTTCTCATAAAGAGTCTTTAGACAGAGTCTATAGACAAAAAGTCTTTTTTTTCTACATACCACAGTACTATGAGAAATCGATTTCTAAAAAACAGCCAACATTATGTATATATTTCTACATATATCTTATAGATGTACTTCTATGCCTGTCTTTGTATTTAATTTTCTAACAGTGAATCCAAAGAATAGACTCTGAAATAAAATATGCTTTATCCCATTTATGCCTACATTTCAGTCAACTTGAAATATAATTCTAATGTTTTGCTAAAAAATGAGTAATATTATTCTATAAAGCACAATAACAAGCATGTATTCTAGTTATGTATTAATTCTTACTACTGAAACTTTCAAAGAATAATATTTTTAATTCGTATGTAAGCAAAATGAAAATTAAGCCCACAACAATGAAACCATAAACTATTCCGCACACTAACTTGCTTTAGTTACTTGTGGTATGTGCATAGGACAGCAGGCAGACTAAACAAGAAGTGTGCTGCAAAACCACTCTGGTAAAAACTGTTAAGATTCATGGTAATATTCAGATTACTTAGGAAGCTTGTTTTTAAATTATACACAGAGCAAAACGTCATGATATAATAACTCCCGACTACCTGAGCCACCCGTAATAAAAAGACTGTACAGAAACTTGACTGTTAGGTAAGTATGGAAAATTAGATTTGTATAACAAACCAGTAGCAAAGCATGTTGCTTGACATTGTTTGTCATTGTTTCTAAAAGAACCTATATTAAGAGTGTAGGAAGAATTAAATTTTATTCTAGTTGTAAAAAGAAAGGCAAAACCCGTCTGACTGAATGTTGGACGATAAATTTAGATACCCAAAATGAGGAAGCAAGCTACTACAGATCCAAGCAAGTTTACGGTTCTTCAACTCCAAAAAAAAAAAAATTGCAAGGGTTTTATAGTATCAACTGAAACAGGTAGGTTACATATAGGTCTGAAAGCTGTTTTCAATTTTAGGACATGATTTTAGGTTCAGTCTAAGATTAGACTGCAAACAAATGACAGCAGGAGCCCACACTTGTAGCTTACATAGTCAAAGCTTGTAAGGCCCCCCAGAATTCATTTGCCAAAGTCCCTTAAAGGGGCTTACAGTTTGAGGGTTTTGTTATGTACCCTGGACAAGAGAAAAACACTGGCAAGATTCTCTCAAAAGGTCAAAACAACAAAAACTTTACTGGCAAACTTCAGAAAATCAGGGAGCTTTGTCAAAAGTTTAAGGCAACATTCAATCAGCGTAAAGCATTGCACAAAGCATTGCACAAAGCATTAACTTGGCAAATTCTAATCCCATTCAATTAAGCAAACTCCAACCCCTACAATTTAAGTTACTCAAACTTCAAGAAGAAGGGAGTTAGAAGAAGAAGAAGAAAGAGCTAAGAGGTATAAAAAAGAACAAAGATAGCTACCATTCCTGTTTCCAATGGTGTTTTAGCTGATTTAAATCCAAGAGAAAGTAGGATAAAGACATGTGCTCACATGATGCTTTGGCTTAAGTACACTTTATCTTCCCTAGGCCCTTCCCCCAGGTGAGACTTCTGGTCATTTGGCCGCTCAGGATCTGGGTTAGGGGCTCCAGGGTCAGGGTGTGGAGCATTGCCTCCCATATGCCAGGGTTTGGCCCCACTGAGGTGCTGAGATCTGGGCCCCAGCGGGGTGGGGTGTGTGGAGCAGGGCATCGCCTTGCCAGGGCCAGACCTGACCTGCCCCTTTCCCCACAGATGCACCTGAAATGTTTCAAGCCAGCAGTCCTTCCAGTCTCTCACAAAACCTGAGACCATTACAATGCATGTTGTAAAGCACAGGTCTTTGCAAATATGCCTCTACACACCATAATTTATACTGCTTAGGATTATAACTGATAGCTTTCATGAACAAATAATCATTGATTAGCTCTCAGTGGCCACATCAGATTTTAGAATGAAAAGTAAATTGAAGAATATTTCATATATCTGTCTCATGCTCCACAGAAAAAAAAAATTTCCAGAGCTCATGACCTTACTTTTTTCCATTGAACCATGTGTAATTAAAACTTGAAAGTTTAAGTTTCTGTATTTTCTCCAGCTGATTACACTTTCTGATTTAACTTCTCATTTTTGCCACTTAGGAAGAGAAGCAGAGGACTTTCACACAAACTTAAGTACTGTTTAGGAGAGAAAATATTTTTAGTTCTGGAAACAAAATATATTCTTTTAATGGGAGAAGCATGTATCTTTAAAGTCATAGACTGTCACTCACAGATGGAAGAAATACTGGTTTCACATAATCAAAATCACTCACATAGATGTGAAAAGTGAGCCTTCTAGCAGACTGGCAGATTGCCTTTAAACAGAAGAGAATTAAGGAGAGATGTATTCTTTGCATGTTTTGTTTTCTCGCTGTTGTCCCAGGGACAAGGAGAAATGACAGACTCAAGTTCAGGAAAACGCAATAATGAAATTTTTATTAATATACAGAGTGGCTTATTCTTATTCTTAATAGCTCTTATTCATAGAGCTATGCCTAGCTCGCTTGAATGGCATAAGGTTATCGGTTCTTAGACCATCCACCTCTCAGAATGATTGGCTAAATTCTACAACACCTATTCCAAAACAGTTCTTCAGTTAATACTAACAATACTGCAAAACATCTCGCACCTGCAAGATAAAGAAGTTAGTTTACAAAAAACCTCTAACTGTTTTTTGGCCAGTATCTGTGTGAAAGTCCTCGCTTTCCCATGGACACTGGCAGGATGCTGGGAAATCTCTCTGCGACCAAGCTTTCAGCATCCACATGGTTTAGTTTGTTTCTTGAAAAACTTCATAAGTGACTATAAAAAGTCTACAATACACATTTGAACTCATATATTTTCATTTCAAACTGACATTTTTTTGATTTTTTTCATAATAAGGAATTTGTGTTTGTCGCATTCATACCACTTCCCAGCATTTCTGCAATCCTGTCGTAGAAAGTACAGTGAAAACAGAATTGGACTGGATACCTTCATACCTGAATACACTGAGTGTGCACCATTTCAAGACAGACGTATGTAGTTGTACCGCTAATGTATTCTAGTGCAAATATTGTGTGATTGGTATGAAACTGTATTTGAGAGCATATAAGTAAATGAAAGTAAAATAATGTGCTTGTGTGGATTTTCTTCCCATCTTCAAATGTATAAAACACTAATTTGGCTCATAGATTCTTGTCAAAAAAGTTATGTGGATTTAAAGACTCTCATTGATCTCTTATGTTATTGGCACTATATTAGAGAACATGATATTCATCACCTGCAACATATATATTTTGTTATATTTTGTTATTGTTGTATACTCACTCCTCTCCCATACAATGTATACTGAACAAATATTGATCTTAAACTTTATATATCTTCTCATACTTGACAACTTTCTTCCAAGAGGTTTCATTAATAATGCTTCTAGGTGAAAAAAGAAGCATAATACAGTTCATACTTGAAAACTGTGCATGATGAAATGCAGTTGGCATTTTGTTATTTTGATTATCCTTCACTGCTTAAAGATTAGAGAATAAAAATCTATCGTATGTTCTCTTTTAGTCTGATGCACAAGAATCTGTCACTGATTCTGAACCTGATCCAACTGTGTTTAAACTGGGTATATAGACAAACACTGATTTCAAAAGAAGTTGGATTGATGCAGTATTTGCAATGTAAAACTGTGGATATAATAATTCCAAGCTTCCAAATACGGAATATTTACTGTTTAAACCTGTGAAGCACAATCACTGTTGTCAAAGTTTTGTATTAATTTAACTAGAAATTTATTAGATTATATAGTTACTAAACATATATGGGGAGGGGGAAAGTAAAATAAAATAGTTAAGTGAAATTAGCTAGGAGTAGGGATGATGATTTTAAGCAGACTCATTTTACAGTTTCACTCAGCATCAAGTCAATATCTGTCAAAAATGTCAGGCAAGCTACACAAAAATAGCTCATCTAAAAAATTTGGACCTTAGAAATATCAGAGATCCTTCTAATATCAAGATTATTGGAATAAGCCCTACGTATATGATGCAGTAGAATTTTGAGCTATTTTTTTTCCTTTTCCATAAATTCTGATCTTTTTTTTTGGATGGACTGTCTTCCAACCTTGTGTAGTTAATGGAGTTTTATTCATTAGAAGTAATTCAGTCCCAAAATCCTCAGCCTGATTTATAAAGAAACACTTCAAAAAATACTAATCTAACATGGTTTCCTGATCTTTTTTTCTCAAATTTCTTTCTCCCAGTTTTGTACAGGTCACTAATAAAATATTGACTCTTAGCATGGAAATTAATCTGAAGAAAAAAACGCTGCAAATACAGCCCATTTATATTTTGCTATTAAATTTTGTGAGTTATAAAAGAGTTACTAGATAATCTATTGTGGAGTGATGGAAACTAGAAGAGGCAGTAAGCAGAAAGAATTATTCATTTTTAAGTTTATGATAAAGGAGTTACAATTCAACTGCTCTTCTGTTCCGAGTTGATACTGACTTACTGACAATGTGTTATTAGTACTGAATGCTGATATATGGAGATCAGTCATCAGAAAAATAATGTATCTATTGTGATCAATGGGAATGTCATTAATTATAGTGAAGAGAATACATTATGCTTAGTAGTGCTCCATTCAAGATGGTAAATGTTTAGGAACTCAGCTGTATCTCACCATTAGAAGGTAGATAAGTTTAGAAGAAAATAGGTTAATCATTCCATTTTAACTCTCCCATAACTAAAGTAATTTAAAGTAACCAAAATCTATATCGTACTTCCTAGATAAATTGTAACAAATTTACACCTTTAATTTTTTAAGGGAGTGTATGCCTATATTCAAGCACATGTAAGTAAATTAAAAAATTATATACATACATATGAACATTGACAGTAGTACATGGTAATACCTATTTTTGAGTTGACAATTTATTTCTCAGAGTCTGATATTTCTTAAAATAATTAAACATAGTATGATTGAGCAGCTAAGAAAAAGCAACCCTCTTCAAATAGCTTAATAGCCACAAGTCCAGTAACACAAAGGATGGCTGACCACATGCTCTTCCCTCCTGTGCCCTTGCACATTCCATAAACATTATGAAGTTGTTCATTCAAACAGTCTATCCAAACTAAAACATAATCAAGGTTTGGTAAAGCTATGATTGTCTGTCTTGGGGGGTTTGTAGAAATGTGTTCTCTGCCAGTATTAAACAGTGTAGTGCTCACTTCCTCAAACCCAAGTCCACAGAGCCTCTGAAATTAATCAGCCTAAAAGCCAAATGAATCCCTTGGTTTGATTCTTTCCATGTTGAAGATCCTTGATTTGATTCTTGTAGGATTATCATTTAATGGTTTGAAGGAATAAAAGAGGGAGATGTGCCAGACAATGGCTATCATTCATTGCTCTGACAAGTTTAATTCCTGGAATAAATGAATAGCTTTCACACTGAACCTTGAAGAACTGTATTTTGACTTTGTATTGCCCTCCTGATGTTTAACAATGAAATCTTTCTGTCTTTCTTAGAAGGCTCATATTTTAAAATAAAAATAGAATGACCAATATTACACTGTACCCCTTGTTTATTTTTTCTTTTCTTCTTTTGGTATCTTCTCTTAGTTCCATAAGGTCTGCTCTGGAAGTGTTTTATTTTGCATTTGTTAATCAAGCACTGGAATGCAGCACAAGTATCATAAACAAAAAATTAATTACTGAGTACATTTTATCCCTTTCAGAAGTGCTTTTGTTATGTAAAACACTCAATTACATTTGCACTTTTTACAGAATGTTCAGCTGTTATGTTGCAAATTCTTTGGTTGTTTAGTGATATAATTTCCTAACAGCTAATAAAGGAACATTCAACAACTGAACCACGCACTCAATTTAGATAGGAGCATCCCAATTATTTGCACTTTTTTGGCAGGTAGGCAGCTGTGTAGGCTGGTTGTTGCCTTCTGGCTTTCACAATATTTGTTTAAAACCTTTGTTAGTCTCTCCCTTTCCTGGTAGTTCATTGTCTTTTTCTCTCCACTCATGCATGATGAGCACCACTGATGAACACAAAGCCTGTTAAAATCCTGGCTTAAAAGAAAAAAAAATATCCTCTTGTTAGTTTGCCTTACATGCCTGTTTGTTATCCTTTACTGATTTCTATTCAAACACTATAGCTTTTCTAAATGTCATATCCAAATTGGTGAAACAGGCTACTCTTGCAGCTCTTGTCTTTGTAATTTCTCTCTTTTCTTGCTAATAAGGGACCCAACACTCGTGATTCCATGTGTGTGACAAATGTTAATGATTTTCTTTTCCAAGTTCATCTTTGTAATTCTGTATTTAAACCATGGACATCAAGTGTTTTATTATCTTGTCTTTTCACCAGTTTCAGCAGCAAGATACAATTTGATGATGAAGGGAGAAATATGGACAACTTGGACTTCTGTTCACTTTAGTTTTCAGTTTTATCACACATATCATTGCTTAATATTAGTTTTCTTATTATTCTAGAAGCATTATAAACACTAAATGAGATGGGCAAGACTTGTATTACTTAAAAGAGCTGTCTGCCAAATGTAGTACTTACAAGGAAAAAGATACAGATTCGTCACAGAACAAAGAAATCTGCAAAAAAAGCCTTGTTTCCACTAAGAGCCTACCTTAATATATTGTAAAAGACAGCATAGTGCTTAAAATCACTTATAATCCAAAAATTCAAGAAAGATCTATATCCATTCTGCCTGTATTAAGACACCTTAGTGAGATTCTGAAATTCACATATAGCTTTCCTTGTGTGGTGGAGAGAAAGACACATTTCTAGAAAGCTTTCTACAGCTAAATATTTTTGGTTTTGTTTCTCAAAATACATCTTCACATTTAGGAATTAAATATTGACTATGTTGGTACACTACAAGATAAAGATTCAAGAGTTTTATACGTATTTTATTCTCTTCTTCAAGTTCCTGCTTGGTATTTTAACATGATGTCTAAACCACTAAAGATAATGTGAGCATTTAATATATACTTTTTTATTTAGAGTAGTTATTCTGAGATGAGAAACCAATTTATACTATAAATAAGAATTAATCTCTTATATGTGACAAAGCAATCATAACATGGTTGTTAAGTAGTGCATTCAAAAGAGACCTGGAAGGAAACACTTATTTCTGCTGAGTGCTCTCAACTCTTTTGTTAGGAAGGAAGAGTAAATGAATAAAAGAGAATCCAATGCTAAAATAATCCAATATTGGAATTTAAAATATATGGGAGAGATACTTAGCTTAAGTCTTGCTAGGACTTGACTCAGCTGCAACAAATGCCATGTAACAGGCAAATATCTGCTATAAACTGAGGCTGGGTGAATTTACTTTGGATTTGTTCTTGTTTAGCTGAGAAAATCCAACAGTACAGTATAACAAGATTTGTCTTCTTCACAAAATAAATGCCACAAGTATTTTGAATTTTTATCTTAAATATTTTCATATAATAATACATTTTTAAGGCATCAACTTCATAAATACATATTATTTTAATATTTTATATTGAAGCATATATTGGAATTAATCTTCAGATGAGAAAGAAAAATAGAGGTCTTAATTGACCTCTGACTGACTTTTGTGCAAACATTTCAGTCTTGCAAAGGGTACATGAATGTTACTATTTTTAGTAACAGCAGTGCAGCCTTATGTTATCTGAATACATAGTCTTTTCATCAGTATGTACAATTACCCAAAATAGTATAGTGTGCTAGGCTTAGGCTGGTAGAGTTAACTTTTTCCCTGTGGCTGACATGGAGCTGTGTTTTGGATTTGTTCTGAACACAAAACTGATAATATAGAGATGTTTTTGTTATTGCTGGGCAGGGCTTACACAGAGCCAAGGCCTTCTCTGCTTTTTGTACTGCCATGCTGCTGAGGAAGTTGGGACTGCATGGGAGGTTGGGAGGGAACACAGCCAGGGCAGGTGACCCAAACTGACCAAAGGGATATTCCGGATGATATGTCATCATGCTCAGTATATAAAGGGTGGAGGGTGGGGGGGTTAGAAGGAGAAAGGGGGGATGTTTGGAGTGTTGTTTGTCTTCCCAAGTCACTGTTACCTGTGATGGGGTCCTGCTCTCCTGGGGATGGCTGAACACCTGCCTGCCCGTGGGAAGCACTGAATTAACTCCTGGTTTTGCTTTGCTTGTGTGCACAGCTTTTGCTTTCCCTAGTAAACTGTCTCAACACACGTGTTTTCTAGCTCTTACCCTTTCTGATTCTCTCCCCAGTCCTGCTGGTATGGGAGTGAACGGCTGTGCGGAGCTTGGCTGATGGCTGGGGTTAAACCATGACATAGGCAATCAGTAACAAGAAAACATAAAAGACTGTATCAAGTATTGTCACCTTCAAATATTGCCATATATATTTCAGTGATATGGATAATGTTCTCTGAACCTGGATTATGGATGTACTGCAGCAACATGTGTAAAGACTTGTGCAATATGAACTTTTTTAGAAATTAATTTAACCACGTTCTTTATATTATTAAAAATGGTAGTTGCATATTACTCTTGATCAAAAAGGGTGCATTTCTGTTACCCCCAAGTCAAAACTTTTGATTGTATTTAAAATCATGTATTTTGTTGTTAAAATGAATTTTAAATGTTATTTCATACTACCTTGTACGGCTTCCATTTTCTAACATTTTTATAGGATTTAAGTGATAGGCATTATTCTTATAGACTATGGAAGAAGTACATGTATGATTGGGTGTAACTTCTCTCAGTAACAGAAACATAAGAAATGGTTTTAAACAGATCTAGCTCCTCAGAAAAATAATGGAAAAATTATGTAAGAACCCAAATTCAAGCAATCCTTAAAAATTAGTTTTCCTTGTAAATTTTTTCATGACTTTTCTCAGTGTTGTTTTGTGGCTCCTTTTCCAAATAGAGAAAAAATAAACAAAAACTAAACCCCCAACAGTATAGTAAATTATAAAGCTTATGGAAGCTGTGATTGAAAAGTGGTGTCTGTATTCTCTCTGTGCTTTGGACAGTGAGCTTCCATTTCATACATCATTTATAAGCAGCTTCAGTGACTTCACCAAGTCAGTAAAAACCTTTTAGACAAAGAAAGTCAGATGTATATATTTGTTCTGAATGTTAAAAACTCCACTTTATTTTCAATTGAAGAATTCTCATTAAAATCCCTGGTTTTCAGATGAAAACCTTAAATAGGTTAAGACTGCCTTGCTTGCCTCAGGATTAGTCATTGCCTTAAAATGGAGGTGTATATTTAGGTTCTCAAGAAGCTGAGAAAAATCCACTTTCCCTTTTTTTTTT
>VZTD01010888.1:34289-50142 GCA_013397725.1 Rhagologus leucostigma | reverse complement strand
ATTTTAAAAAAAAAAAAAAAAAGAGGTATGGAGGAATGATTTAAAGCATTTTTTTTTAATGTAGACCCACATAAAAACCAGCTACTCTCTGCAATTTTAAGAACCACTAGCCTAGACTGCCACCTACATAGCAATCGAAGAAATATTTTTCTCTCAAAAATACTTCAAAATTTTCCCAAATTAATCTTTGACTTACATTTACTTTAAGTTTCTGTTCCAGGTTTTCAAGTTCTATCCTGACTCAAACCTTATATAACATGCTGTATTACCACGTCTCTCCCCGTTCCAGTTCAGCAACATTAATTACAGGTTTGTGAGTCCTCCATACCTTTTCTCTTGGTTCTACACATTTGTTAAATATTTTCCCAGCTATTATCTAGCAAATCCCTTTGGTTTTTTGTCTTTTAAATTCTACTGTAAGACTGGTTTATCACACAGATATAACCTGATCATCCCATGCAGGCTTAAATCTTCACTAAGGATCCTGTCAGATCCAGAGCACAAGCTGGAGTATTGGAACAGCATAGCACTGAATTGCTAGCATGATCCCCAGCACTATTTTCATTCCATCCAACCAGTAATCTCTCATGCAATGCATAGGCTCAGCTAGGAGGTTGGTGTCTGTAGAGGACCAGGTGTAACCATTTTTTGTCTCAGTTGTAGAAGAGAAGATCCCACAAAGGTGGACCAATGTTGTTGTGAGCCAACTTCCTGTTCCACCTGGAGACTCATGCTCGGTTGTGCCCCACCTCAGACTCACTTCCTGGAGAAGAGCTCAAAAGGGCTGGCTGCACATGCATGAATGAAATGACCCAAAAAATCTTGTTTACATAAGAGGCGTGCACTAGGTTAACGATAAAATGAAGCAGATTGGTCCCCCTCTGTCTCTTTTTCCTCTCTCACTTTCTTTGTTTTACTAATCCAGATCTGTGGTTATGACCTCTCCATGTTCAACAAGTGTTAAGACAATGTTCTTATATACATAGCTGAACTTTTATGTTGCCCTATGTGCAGTCAGCAGTTGGACTTGATGATCCTTAATGAGTCTCCTCCAACCCAGGATATTCTGTTTTAATTCTACTTAAACGGAACAAAATATTTTTTTTCGAATGTATATCTAAAAACCTTTAGCTATCCTATTTCCATAGACTGCCTAAGTGACTCACTTGGGTGCTTAGCTCTTTCCCCATCAGGAAGCCTTTATTTATGCTCAGGCTTCATCTTTGCTGCAAAATAGGCCTGTTATTTCTTGGCTTGTTCATACTGTAGAGTGTAATTATTTATTTGCTGCTTTGCCACGACCTTTCATAGAATGATATTATTGTACGCTTCTGAAATCTTTTCTACTTACTGTCAAATAATACTAGCTCTTTCAAGATTTTGTTTAGGACACATTTTCTAGAACACAATTTTCTGCTCTAACTAATCCAACATATCTTTTGAAGTGTGGTGCCCAGATGTGGGCAGGGTAAAAAAGGCAGAATTGCATTATAAATAATCAAATAAGAACCAGAGCTTATTCCATGACCCTGAAGTAAACAAGCAATAGTCTAAGTATCCACACTATTTAATTCCTTAAGGTTTCATAGCAAGGATGTTATATCCAGATTGCCTTTTGGGAACAGCACCTGGCCCATGACAGCCATAAAATTGTGGCTGGAAATTTCTTGGATGGAGACAAGTTGAACCATCTCAAAGAAAGCTAGGGATGGTGGTATTAATTTAACGTTAAAGGTTAGTGAGTTACAGTGATCAAATCTATGACCTGATCAGTTGACAGAGCAATTTGGGTTTTTTGGCTATGCTCAGAATTATACAACACTATATTGTAACACCAGTTTGCCTCCAATCAGGTACATATCATACCTTTCTACAGTAAATATATGTACCATTTACCTTGCAAAGCCATGGACAGGATTCCAACATGGGAGCTTGCAGATAGGACTACATTGCAAACCATCCTTGGATGTACCAATAGTCAAGTTGTAGCATAACCTAGCTAATGCTGATTTTGTTAGCCCCTAGCTTCCTAATAGGAACCAGTGATCTCAAGATCAAGACTGCTTTGGTAATGATTATCTGAAGCAGCTCAAACTGTTAGACAGCATCATACAACATCTTTAGTAGCCCAGAAAGACCAAAAAAACTTATTTGCTATCTTGCAGAAGACTTTCAAGTCTAGAGTATAGAAATTTGGAAGGATATGCACACCCTTGCTTTCTAGCTGGACCTCAGAGATCACAGGGGCTGGGTGTGTTGTCCCTAAAAACGGGACTGGTCACCCAGTGTGCAATAAGCCAATCTCACACAAAGAGCCGAGGTCTTTATTTCATGTTGTGTGAAGATTGGTGCTAGGTAGTAAATCCACAAAGCCAGCACACCAATTCTCAAAAATTTACACTATTTATGCATTTTAATAAACAAAAGAATTATGGTTCATTTGCTAGAAGTTACCTAGTTCTCTTCTTAATTGGTATTCTACCTTCTATTGGTTAAATGATTCTCTTTACTATGTATGCTTCTCATACTAACTAGTCCACATTCTCAGTCTTTCTCCTCTTTTGAGCTGGGTGATTTCTTGAGTTGATGGGTTGTGTGTTGCAACCTCCTCCTGCTGTGTAAATTCGAGGTGTCACTTGTAAGCTTCTTTTCTGCTTCCGTACTTCTTTTAGGTCGGACCTTTCATTAAAGAGATGGGATTATCACGGTTATACACAATTTATTACTTAAAATACCAAACAAGGCATCAGTCTCAGAGTCCGTGGAACTTAGTAACAGATTGCCATAATGAAGGATAGCCACGAGTTTCAGGGTTACATGGCAATTTATAACTTTCTGGTCCAATAAGCAATTAACACGAAACTTTGTTTTGACTTGATAACCTATCACCTCTGGTCACTTTTACTGCAATGCATCTATTTTCTACCAGTTACTGCTAAGTCACGTACACCCATATACTTCTATTATAACATCTAAATTCTTAACCTAAACTATAAAATCACATTACTATACTTAAAACCCTCCACCAAATCACTCAATGTATTTTCTTATTTATGGTTATAGGAGTAT
The DNA here is from genome assembly GCA_013397725.1 of Rhagologus leucostigma. Lineage (NCBI taxonomy): Eukaryota > Metazoa > Chordata > Aves > Passeriformes > Rhagologus > Rhagologus leucostigma. The sequence goes on along the minus strand of VZTD01010888.1, from coordinate 47,073 downwards.
AGGTTTGTGATTCTCTTGCTTGGGGTCTATATATCTTGTCATCACATCAACCCAAGTTCCCTCCAAGGTTATAGATCAAATCCATCACTGCCTGTAGAAGTTTTAACCCCTCGGTTTCCTACACTGCTGGAATTATCTTTCCCCTAGTCGGGACTGATTTCAACACAGTTGCTGAGCTGGCTTTGTTAATTTCTCATCTCTGCCAAATGTCTTTGAGGTCTGTCCACTACCAGTAGCAAATCCTTCTTCCCAAGCTTTGCTGTAAAACTGTAGGCCTAAACAAACTGAGCAAAACAGTATATTGTTCCCCATCTTTGAGGCTGTGAGGCTTTTTTTTCAATTCAGTGATAAGGCAAGACCCTGTTTCAGAACCCACTTCACTTTCCTTGTAACTCCCTGGCCTTATTATTAAGTGTCTCTGACTCTTGAGATACCAGGTGTAGCTGGGCTTAATTTCTGATTGTAGCCAGTTTGGCATTGTAAGACTGCACATGTTCAACAAGAACTTTTACAACCACAGGTTCATGGTTTGTTGAAACTACAGAGATACAAATTCAGAATTGCCATTCATAAATGTGGTAATTCAGTCAGGCTAATTTTACCATCAATCAAGCTTAATTTCACCTGGCTATCATTTGATGCAGCTAGGGGTGCAAATCTTACCAAAGAGGTGTCCCTGTAATCTTCCACTAAGTATTTCAAATGACAAAATTATACTACTCTTGGAGGTAAGACTGTAGTCAAACAACCTGTTGCAGCCCTCATAAAGAGGGGGAGGGGAAGAGAGAAAGGCAGCCACTTTATATGTAAATGAGGGCTTTTGAGTCAGTATCTCTCTTTGTAACTAAAGAGGGAGATCACAAAGACTGTGGGTCATGCATCTGGCACCTCAGTATCACTCCCCCTACCACAGGGCTCATTGTAGCAATAAGGGTCATCCTCTGCTTGATAACCTACTATCCTTATCAGCAGCCTATAACACCCTTTAGCAGTCTATCACAGTAATCCCTTCAGCACATATCTCATGGCTACAAGCCTCATACCTAAAGAGGAAAGGTATGTTTTGTCTATATGTTCATAACAGGTTGCAAAATAAAAAAGAAAAACATGTTCTCTATGCACACAATAGAAAAGGAAAAATGAGATTATACTGCAGTAAAAAAAAATGTTCAAACATTAGATAAACTGCCATAAAAAGCAGGAGAATAAAGCATAAGAGTAAATTCCCTGGAGACCCTAGGCAGCCTTTACTACTCGAAGTCCTTGAGAACAAACTAGACAAACACTGGTCAAGGATGACACAGAATATTCTTTGTAATGAATCAGAGATAGAACAGACAGAAACCTGAGGCTGTTCATACCTTATTCTTTGGGATAACGTCTTTTGTGATCCACTGCAATTCTTCAGTCACATTCTGCAATGAAATTCAATTTAGACCACTATTTACCATTTTTAATATATACACTGATTAGTATTCTTACTCAGATGAAGTATTTTGTACTTCCCTCTTTTTTAGTTTATTTCAAAGTATTCCTTTAACTTGTCAACAGCATTGTGTATTTGTAATCCTGTATTCCAGACTTCTTACTAATTTGCCTAGCTCACTGATACAAGAAATTCTTTATTTCATCTTTCAGGTCATATTTTTGCATGATATTAAAGCCAAGCATGTGATTCTTACAGTATCCAACACATACCAACTTCATACATCCTCTCAGCAAGCACAGAAGTTGAAAATAGCCCAGACTGAGCTGGGTGTCACTGTTTTAAGCCCTGCACCAGGGCCAGTTACTTCTGCTTCCCCTGCTCCAGCTTCAGCTCTAAAGTTAACACAGAGGTGACACCCCTCTTCACTGCAGTCACTGTCTGAAAAACCATAGCTTTTTGTGTGCCTGGATTCCCTTTGGGATGATAAGGGCCACTGCCAGGCTGCAGCTGGCAGTGCAGGAGAAGTAAGTGGAATGTGACAGGGAAACCTATAAATATAGCACCAGCCAGAGCCCAAGCCTGAGGAGAAAGAAAACATCAATGTCACACTTCTCTTGGCAGACAACTGCACATGCTGACAAGTAACTGTGACCTCCTGTCTCCCATACTTCTTGAGAAGGGCTGAAGCATCAACCTTAGGACACAGAGGGACATTGCAAAGATAATCATAACATCAGAGAAAATGCACAGATACTAGGAAGACTTTAAAAAACAACCCCCACAATTTAACTGCATTATTAATGAGACTATGGCCTATAACATGACTTTGAGTGTAAGAACATGCCTTCAAATAATTTCATCTACTACATATCTTCCCCAGATCATAAATATTTAAATTAAATCAAGCAGGAATAACATTTCAAAACCGAAGATCTTTTTCTGGATCACTTCCAGTAGTATCACTAAAAAACTGTGTTATTTTTTTACATGCAGTTCTTCACGTTGCTGTTAGGTACGTAACAAACAAAAAACCCAAAACATTCCTGGTTACTGTGAGCAGTGCCCCCTGCCTTATGCATTAGGGAGTCCTGAACTCCAGAAATCTGTGACCACCACTGATGCTTTAACAGGTAAAACATATACTGTAAATTGATTATTTTCCTTTCTTCTGTAAGTGTTTAAAGATAGATGGAGGTCAGATGCTTGAATATAGTCTGAATTGAATAGAATACTGAGCACAGATCATAAGATAAAATAAAAATATTTTCCAATTTATGATATGATTTCACTATTTATTCCGGTTTTAGTTTCATGTTGCTTCAATGTACACATTGTCCATAAAATACATCACTTAATTGTGTATGCATCCTCATGTACACGTACATAGACCTCCAATTCCATTTTAAAGAAGCTAGAAGAGCCTATGTAAGATACCAGTGAATAAATGTTTCAGCAAAGACCATTTCCTTTACCAAACTTTGATAGCCCTGTCTAGATATTGCAGACTCATAGAAGGATGCAAGTTAGAAGTTGGAAGTAACCTAGTGCAATGTCTTGTATAAAGCAAGATTAAATTTGAAGTAATGCCATTTTGTTCAAGGCCAGTTTGGTTTCATACATCTCTAGAGACAGAAAATTCACTGCTTCTCTCTGAAAACTGTTCCCATGCTTGCTCACATTCCTGTTGAAAATGTTTTTCAACTCTAATTAGATTTTTTTCTTGCTGAAACTCCTCTCCACTGTCTCTACTCCTCACACTGTTCACCTTTAAAAAAAGCCTGAGTCTGTTTTCTCCACACCCAGCCATGCTCTGGTTAGACCCCACCTTGAGTACTGCATCGAGCTCTGGGGATCTCAACATAAGAAGGACATGGACCTGTTGTAGGGAGTCCAGAGGAAGGCCACAAAGATGATTAGAGGGATGGAGCACCTCTCCTATGAGGAAAGGCTGGAAGAATTGAGAGTTTTCAGCCTGAAGAAGAGAAGGATTTGGGGTCACCCAATTGCAGCCTTCCAGTAACTGAAGGGGGCCTACAGGGAAGATGGAGAGGGACTTTTTACAAGAGCATGTAGTGACAGGACTAGGGAGAATGGGATTCAAACTGAAAGAGGGCAGGTTTAGTTTAGAGATAAGGAAAAAATTCTTTACTGTGGGGGTAGTGAGGGACTGGAACAGGCTGCCCAGAAAAGTTGTGGATGCTCTATCCCTGGAAGTGTTTAAGGTCGCACTAGATGGAGTTCTGAGCAATCTGGTCTAATGAAAGATGTGCCTACTACAGCAGGGGGATTGGAACTAGATGGTCTTTAAGGTTCCTCGCAACCTAGACCATTCAATGATTCTATGGTAATTGAGCATGGAAATTTCTTCCTTCCTGATCATCATCTTCTTCAGGCTGAACAAACTCCATTCTGTAGCCTCACCATCTCACCTCATTCCTCTGAGCTCCAGCCTGTCACTCATCTTGGCGGCAATCCTTGGAACTTTCTCTAGCCTTCCAAAATCTTTCTGGCACTTCAAAGCCCCAAACTAGACACAGAACTGTAGATTTGGTCTCATACACACTGGACAGATTTGAGTAACCCCATCATTCTGTCTGTCAGCTTAGTTTTTTATTTATGCAGACCACACATTTTATCTTCACCCCTGCATGGGTGCACTTGTGACTCGTGGTCAACATGATGCCCACCAAGAAACTGAGTCCTTTGCTGCAAAGCTTCTTGCTGCTCTTTTCAGTTTCCACCTTCTCCTTCTGCTGCCTTATTCTATTCCAAGTGCAAGACTTATCATCTCCTTTTCCTGAACTTCATGGTTTTTATTTCTATCCATTTCTCTAGTTTGTTGAGTACTCTTTGAATAGCTTTCCTTCAGAATATTGTTTGCTTTTCTTTGACTAAACAAAGTACTTTGCTGCCTTCATAGGAAATAACTGATATGTACAGTTAAAGGTCATACACAGAGTGAGTACAAACCTTTAGTTAATTTTAGATCCTAATTCTAAATTACATTAAAACTGTTGGTACATCACAGAAAAAGAGAAAGAAATATGCATGTCAGTATAAAGCAAAATTTTATTCAAACCTTGCTACAATTTTTGAGTCATGAAATCATCTTTAACAAGTCATCTCAAATGTTTTAAATTATGTGAGGGTGTTTTTCAGTTAAGGTCTGTTATAGTGAAGAAGAATCTTCATTGTTCTGAAAGTTTTCTGCAGATACATTATGTATATTCTGCACTTGATTGGAGATAGTTAATTATCTCTGGGATAATCTACCAACACAGCCAAGTTCATTTCAAGTTTCTATGAATTTGTTGCATATTTTATATTTCACTGAAGTTTTACTCTCCTAAGACTATGGCTGGCCATTGATAGCAGTCATCTGTCTCACTATGTCAAACATAATGAAAAAAACAAAGTAACACATAAAAAAGCTAATGCTAGAAATTCCTATGTGTTCTACTTGTATAAAAACCATGAGTTCTTAGTGTAAGAAGTAAATCTAAATTTGACAGGGGTTGCGGGTTTTTACTGCATTGTGGAATATTATCTGTCAAAACATGGCCCATGAAAAAGAATACTACCAATACAGGCTGCTAGCCTGACAAAGTCATTTCAGCTACGACACTGAATGGCATGAAAAACCTACTGTTCATCACTTTTTTAATCTTCTGCTACAAAATAAAATGCAGTTGAAAATCTAAGGTTTTTTGCTGGGGAAAAAAAATTGAAACTGCATTAATGGTTTTCATTCCCTTGCATGAACTGACTAGAAAAAAATCACAAAATACAAGCAGTGCAGTGATGGTGAATATATACTGATCTCTAAAAAGTCCTTAGACAAAACAAGAATTATAAATATCTCCAGAGAAAAGATAGCATACTGTGGACAGAACCCTATTTTTGGCAACTCTGAATTGTAATAGAGTAGTTGAACTATCTTTTTCTGCACTGGAGTCACAAAAACTAGACACTAAGTTGAACTGAATTCCTCAATCATAGTTGTAAATCTCTAAATATCAAGCATTGCAGTAAGAGTGTTTTAATTGTTCTCAGTTCTGCTGAGAACCAGTTTCTATGGAAGGCATTGCATTCTTGTGTGCACTATCTGCTACAAGAAGTCATAAACTAAGAGAAAAATGAGATAAGTATCTGTTGAACTTTCAGGGCATTAGGTAACAGGTGATTGTAGCCATGAACCACATCTGATTTTATGTCTTTGACAGCTTCTCTTTTAACAGCTATCTAGTAGTTGCTACAGATCATTGAATAATCAAAATGCATTTAATACTAATGAAGCTTCTTTTTTACATAAATAATGAGATACTGTTAAAAATCTTTCATTGAATGACTTTATGTTCTTGCTGAAATGAAGCTTTTGGTTTGTAGAAAGAAATCTTTACTGATAGTAACTACTGATTTAGTTTATAAATTTTCCAGTGTCGTAAACTAACAAACTCTGATATGTAACTTGAAATAAGCAAAAAATAAGCTCTCTTATTTAAGATAAAGTTACACATAGGATACTTTGAAAATTTTGGTAGTTTTCTTTGTCTTTTTGTTGCTCTCCTTTTTTTTTTTTTTCTTATGTCTCCTTTAAGTATAGACAAAATTTGTGGTTAGTGAATTTTCAAAAAGTTAAAACATGAATATGTATCTTTAACAGATTATAGAGCTGCATTCAAAACACTTTCACTTTTTGCTTTTTCTTCTTTTAACCCTGTTACTCATTTTCCTAAGCCTTATAATCTTCTCCATTAATGAGTGATTAAAACTACAATACTGAATTCCTAGATTCAAAACTGGACACATTTCAACATATTGAAAAATGTGTTTTAACAGGAAATGAAAATATTTTGCACTAATGAATGAACAGATTGTAGCTTTTAACACTTCTCACCTCCTTTTTGTTCTCCCACAAGAATTAATAAACACTGTAGAGATTATACAGTGTGTTTTGAAGGAAATGTAGGGGGGGGGTTGTGTATAATATACCATCAAGAAGCCTGAATAAGAAGTGCACTGCTCTTCCCATACACATTGTAGCTTCTGTGATTTGCACACAAAAAAATAAGTCTAAAGACACCCAACTCTGATTTAATTTACTGCTGTGCAGTCTATTTACTAATGATGTGAAACTAGAGATCATGCTGTTTTTACAATTACAGCATCTGACCCAGACTTAAATAATTAGTTGCATAATAAGTAGGATTTTCAGTAACTCATAGCCTTTCTTTCAAGAGCAGTAAGGCTAATGAAAGGCCAGTGGCATAGTAAAAGTGTCACTGGATGCTTGTCTGCATCCTTAGTGTGCCAGTTTGGCCAAAATCTAATAATATAGCTCCTGAGAGAAAACCAGGTTGCAACCACCCTTCCCCCCCCCAGGGTTTGGGGAAAAAGAAATTTTTCCTCGAAGGAAAGTGAAAGAGATAAAAACTATTTATTTTAACAAACACACAGGAAAAGGATAATGATGCTCAATAATGAATTAAAACCCCCNAAAGTTCATCTGGGTTTTTTTTTTTTTCAAGCTCAGTTTAAAGGCACAGAAAAGGCACAATATTACTTTTGGGGCATAGAGCATGATAGGGGATACACATGGTAGAGTCACCCCAAGACATTTAGATAGCTAACTACCTTCTGAAATCAAGTTCACTCTTCTTTGCCTGTATTTCCCATCAGTGTTTCATGACACTGTATTTTTCTTTCAACTCTTATCAGGCTGACTGTTCAAAAATTTCACCTTCACATATACAATTCAGGACAAAGATGGAGTTCTTGCAATCACAGCCACCTGTATGCCCAGCAATACTGTGTAAGTACTTGCTTAACATGTGAAAGCATCACAATCAATTCTCCTCACTGCTTGATTCACACAAGTAGCAGCACATCAGCCAAAACATGCTAAAACTTCATTATTTCTGTCATGATACTGTAGTTGGAATTTTTTCAGTCCTCTGTCTGAAGTTATAACACATAAAGGGGAGAGGATGATGGTCCCTTATCTTTAATGTCTTTAGCAAGCCCTATAGTCTTGCTAAACTACAAAGTCAGTTCATATGACATTGTCCATTGGTCTGATTAAAATTTCATAACACAATTAAAGATAGAAGACTCTAAAAGATGAGACTGAAAAAACAGGAGTAACTCTTGCCAGCATTCACATTATGGAAGAAGCCACTGTTGAAGTCCTTGCCAAAATTTACATTCAATATTACATAAAAAAGGAGAGTGCAGGAATAACTACTACCTAGGATAATATATTAGAAATACATATTATTTTTTATTTAAATGAAATAGATAGAGGTTTTTCAAAATTACTTTTTTTTTGTAGAGAAAAAATAAATTCCTTGCCAAAAGTTGTTGGCTTTTTTGAGTGGAAATATGTACAATTATGTAAGAAAGACTTCTGAGATAATACCAAAACATTTCTGTAAAGTCAGATATGCTAAGCCATTTCTCAAGGTGGGTTGAGATGGCTGCCTATCACATAGCCACTCTCTCACTCCCCCTTCTCAGCAGAACAGGTGGGAAGAAAAAGATGGAAAATCTTTATGAGTCAAGATAATGACAGGAAGATCACTCACCAATTGCCATCACGAGCAAAACAGACTTGACTATGGGAAGATTATTTTAATCTGTTGCCAACTAAAAGTACAGTGGGATGGTGGGAAACATACCAGCCTCAAATTCACTCCTTCATTCTTGACTCCTCTACTTCCCCTGCCCTGAGCTGTGCAGGAAAAGGGAAGGGGGACTTGGGATCAGTACATAATAGCTGCTCTCTGACACTGCTCTTCTCACACCTGTCCCCTGCTCCAATGTGGGCTCCTTTTCATGGTCTTCAACTTCCTTCAGGGCACATCCACCTGCTCCAACAAGAGGTCCTCCATAGTTGCAGGGGAATATCTGCTCCACATAGACCTCCATGGGCTACAGGGGGACAGACTGTTCCACTATGGTCGTCTCCAGAGGTTGCAGGGCAATCTCTGCTCCAGCTCCTGAAGCACCGCCTCCCCCTCCTTCTTCGATGACCTCAGTGTCTGTAGAGTGGTTGCTGTCACAGATTCTCACTCCTCACTCTCACAACTCCAGTTTTTTACAGGTCTTTTTCTTTTTCCTCCTTAAATACATTTTCCCCTGAGGTGTCCCCACCTCAGCTGTGTCCTGTGACAGGTGGATTGGAGCCAGCTGGAACCATCTGTGTCCTGCACGGGGCAGCCCCGCCTCTCCTAATAGAGACTCCCCGCAGGCTCTGCTGAGGTCAGCACCAGGGCACCTTCACCCTATACAGCTCTCTACCTTCATTTTCCCTAAATAGACAGTAACTGGAATCAGGGAAACCTTGGATCAGGAAATCATGGCTGTTCCTGTCCTCCTCTGCTCTCTAATTTTAGCTCAGGTCTGGAAGATACTGTTGACTATAAAAAGAAGTTGAAGTATTTCAAAGTCAGGTATAACTTGAGGATACTGATCTGAAGATTTCAAAAAGAGGATTTATTGGTGCTCCATTAATGCTGGCAATGTGAGAACAGATCTAATAACGTTTTATTCTTTTCTCTTTAGTGAAATGCTGAAATACTACTGAAAACCTACTGAAATACTTTCTAATATCGGGATCTACATCAAGATCTTTACGTGATAGCTGTGTCAAGCACTTTCAGTTAGTTTTACTGAGCTTCAAAATTATTATCTGTGGTTTGTTTTTTTTTCCAACTTACATCTGTAAATCGTTAATCCTAAAATTACTTTCATGTTGTTCTTCCAAAAAAATTAGTAAATAAGGGGTTTTTTGAAAAATATCACTGTGATACCTTACAGAGCAGCAGCTGGTGGCTGTGCATGATTAAAAATGTTAAGCACTATCCTTTGACCTTAAAAGGTGAAGTGTGGAGACTCAACTAAGTCTCAAGTATTGGTTTCTCACTTCTTAAAGTATACCAGAATTTCTCCTAGAAATTAAAGGGTTAAAATCTCAGCCATCCTCAACATTAAGCAGGATGAGAACTTTTCTTTCACACATAGATCAAAGAAGTGATTTTCATGAATATATTTTTTTCTTTTCCTATTGAAATTCTAAAGCGTGAAAGCAGAGACTCGTGAAGAACAGGTGGAGGATAGGCTATTTCTAACCTCAAAGGTTATTTTCACCTTCTTTCTTTCCCCCTTTTTCTCTTTTTTTTTTCCTGGTTATGTTTTAATGGAAAGTCCAGGCATATAGGCTTCTTATAATGTTTCATTACTTCTTCATCTGGGCTAAAAAAATCCAACAAGGCCATTGTCTATGCAAAAGTGGCTCATTGATTAAAAGGCTGCTTTTTGTCAATGTGCTTTGAGCTGCATAACTTTTCTTTCCCAAGCTCATGTGTCAGTAAACCAATAGGATCTCTAACATTTTGGATCTAAAATTAAGGATGTTTTTATTTAATTTAATTCATCCCCGTAATTCAGCCCCATGTCTGAATTCACTTCAGCATATAAAGCCAAGTACAGTACTAGCATTTTCTCTAGGACCAGAAGTAACTTGCATACATCTCCAGAGAAGTATCTTGGGTCATAAGCATGAGAAGGTATTGCCTGATCTGGAGGAGAGTGGCTGCTCAGAGTTACTACACTGGTTATGTTAATAAAGAAACCAGCCATGCTCTCCTCTTTCCCATGTGGCTATTAAGGAGAAGAGATTTTCTTTGAGGCAGTTGATGTGGGACAGAGAAAAGGGAAGACAGAAGAAATTCAGTAGAGAAGATAAAGACCTATCAGATCTTAGTTCTTTCACATGGCCATTTACTCATGGAGTTGCCCTCTGTTAGAGATTTCCTGCACTTCCTTACTTATTCAAGTTCATCATGCAATATAATGAGAGAAGTTTAATCATATTTGTTGTGGTCCCCAAATACCAAACTCATACACTGGAATGGATGAACACAAGAGATGTGAGAGCAGACATAGGAGTGCAGACAAGCTCATAAACTTTCCTGAATTTGCAAGTAAATATTTTATTTATTTCTTTCTTTAGTCTGCTTCATTACTGAGCAATCTAATATTTCAGATTATATTTGCAACCTAAAGTATAAGTGCAGCAATGTTACAAGAAAACCTTTCTTTCCTAGATATGTAACCCAAAACTCAACACTCTTGATTTTTTAACAAGTCACATCAGATCAGGTTGAACACTGGCAAACCTATGCATCAAATATCACATAAAAAAAAGAAAGCTTATCACATTATTCTGATAATATTCAATACACTTTGTTTGAGCTGGGTAATGAGTAAATGTCTGACTCACAGAGACTTGAACAAATACATTTAGATTAATGCACAATGTGTATTTTTCTGGAAATATGGGAATAACATAAACCAGGTAAGAACAGGTGTGAAAATTCTGCACTGAAGCTTCTGCAAAGAAATGAATAAATAGCATGAGTGGACTGTTAGATGGATAAGAAAGTGGCTGGACGGTTATATCCAGAGGGTAGTGGTCAATGGGTCAGAATCCCAATGGACAACAGCGACACATGATGTCCCTTGAGGTCCATAATGGGACTGGTGTTATTTAATATCTGCATTAATAACATCGGTGAAGGCATTGAGTGCACCATCAGCAAATTTACAGATGACTCCAAGCTGAGTGGTGCGGTGGACACACCTGAAGGACAGGATGCCAGCCAGAGGGACCTGGACAAGCTTGAGAAGTGGGCCCGTGGGAATCTCATGTGCCTTAACAAGACCAAGTGCAAGGTGCTGCACCTGGATCAGGGCAACATCAGGTATCAATACAGGCTGGTGGATGAACAGATCAAGAGCAGGATCCTGCCCAGAAGGATTTGGCGGTGCTGGTGGATGAGAGGCTGGACGTGACTCAGCAATGCGCACTCCTGGGCTGCATCAAAAGTAGCGTGGCCAGCAGGATGAGGCAGGTGATTCTGCCTCTCTACTTTGCTCTGGTGAGACGACATCTGGAGTGCTGCATCCGGCTCTGGAGTTCCCAGCGGGGGAAGAATACTGACCTGTTGGAGCAAGACCAGAGGAGGGCCACCAAGTGGATTAGATTAGCTCAGTTGGTTAGAGCATGGTGCTAATAATGCCAAGGTTGCTTGCCCTGTATGGGCCATTCACTTAAGAGATGGACTTGAGGATCCTTCTGGGTCCCTTGCAACTCAGACTATTCTGTGATTCTTTAGACGGATGGAGCCCTTCTTCTATGAGGAAAGGATGGAAGAATTGGGATTTTTCAGTCTGAAGAAGAAAAGGCTTTGGAATCACTCAATTGCAACCTTTCAGTACCTGAAGGGGGCCTACAAGGAAGATGGAGAGGGACTTTTTACAAGAACGTGTAGTGACAGGACAAGGGGGAATGGATTCAAACTGAAAGAGGATAGGTTTAGATTAGATACTAGGAACATATCTAATATTTTATTCTCCTCTTTACTGTGGAGGTAGTGAGGCACAGGAACAGGCTGTCCAGAAAAGTTGTGGATTCTCCATCCCTGGAAGTGCTTAAGACCAGGTTGGATGGAGCAATCTGGTCTAGTGAAAAGTGTCCCTTTCCACAGGAGGGGTGGTTAGAACTAGATGATCTTTAGAGTCCCTTCCAATTCAGACCATTCTATGATTCTTTGATTTAATATATGGTATAAGGAAAATTCTGAATATTAGTAACCTATAAAATAAAAGCATTCTAAATTAACCTGATAAAAATAAATTTCATGATATTTAATATTTTCATAAAACCACCTGAGTAGAGCTAAACAAATGCAAATTCTCTTGCTCTCTGCTGCAATAAAAGCTGTGGAAATATAATATTAGGACCTGTTCGTGATCAACATGGAAAAGAAAACAAGCAGGTGAGACCGTATCTGAATGAAATCAGTGCTCAATTCAGAGCAAACATATTGGAGTCTTTTGATCAGTCTCCTCATGTCAGGGTAAAGAATTGTGCAATAGTTGTGTGGAAAGTTGAATGTAGGAACTACAATTGATTGAATACACTAGCTACCAAGATATTCATATGTTAATTTACTTTATAGTATGTGTCATGGTTTGATGCTTGCCCAATGCCAGGCACCCAGGAGTCGCTCACTCACCCTCTCCTACCACAGCTGGGCAAAGGGAGGGAAAAGAGGAAAAAGGGTTAACGGAGACTTCATGAGTGAGATAAGGAGACTTGGAGAAATATTTCAAGGGCAAAATAGGCTCAACCTCGGTTGCTAAGTGAAATTTATTACTAACAGAATCAGAGGAGGATAGTGAGAAGTAAAATAAGCCCTTAAAACCCCTTCCACCCCTCCGAGGCCCTCCCTCCTTCCCAACGACCACACAGGAAGGCAGGGCAGGGGGGTTTTGGTCAGTCCATCACCA